>ARYC01005966.1:0-11919 GCA_000711775.1 Oxytricha trifallax | reverse complement strand
TTTTTAATTCAAACTCTTTTATAAAATGAAAGTAAGCAGAAAATTATCTTTGCAAAATAAGCTAAACTCCTATTAAAAAGAATAAGATAAGGAAATTATAATATTTTTTAAAATATATTTCAGTTATAAAACTTATTTTTTCAGAAAAACTTATAAGAACAATTAAAAATGATATAATATTTTTAGTATCTTAACAACACAATTTATATAATATTAATAAATTAAGAAATTGTTGTAATTTTAATATTATTCATTGTTTATGATATTTAATAGCCATTAAAAGTAAAAAATAGTTAATTTTTTTTATAATGTTAAATACTCTGTTTAAGGTTCATTATAATTTTTAGGGTAATAGCAAAATTTAGGTAGAATGGTACAATGCCAAGCTATTAAGATAGTATTGAATAATTTATATTTTCCTTAAAAATATAATAAAAATTGAAAGCAATTACAAAAAATATCAATTTATAAAATTACTAATATCATATTTGGGTTTTGAATTGGGAGATAGATTTATTTATATGTGCTTTTATTAATATTTCAATAAAATATTGATCATACTATTAATAATTTCAAATATTAAACCCTAAGGAAATTTAAAATGTAAGTTCATCATGCCAAAACTAAACTATTCAAAGAAAATTTAAGGGTTATTAATTTGTATTATTTTTATTTAAACTTCTAAGATTAATTGTTATTTTGATAAATATTATTAATATAAGCACCATTAAATTTTATGTATAATTTTCAGATAAATCATGCATGTCGATATAATAAAAATGAAATAATAAAATATTTGTTTTTTACAGATAGAGATTAAATAATTTTTTAAATTAATCATATATAAAATTTTTAAATTATATTTAAATAAAAATAATTAAATATTTTATTTTGTAAACAATTTTGTATATTATTTTATAAAATACTTCGATGAGCAAAACTTAGTTATGAATAAGTTTAAAAGATTAAGATTATATTAACATTCAATTAAAATTTAATATTCTAAAGTAATATAATTAATAAAATTAAGTACCAAATTTATATAAAATTGAGTATTTTTTTTCAAAAATATTCTAATAAGTAAGAGTTTTATTTTTTTTATACTTTAAATTTTAAAGATATATATAACTTTAATTTAAATTCATAAACTAAGATTCCTTGATAAAATACTATATATTTATTTTACTTAAATAAATATTTAAAAGGTTGGTCTATTAATGATATAAATATTGGGAGATTATATATTTTACAGTATTCAGTAAAATTTTAATATTAAATGATTTAAATACCTCCAAGTTGCAGACTAATAGTGTACACATATTTTAACATGAATTTCAACTACAGAATTATTTCAAATCTTTCAACAAAAGAGCGAAAACTTGTTTAGAGTGTAAAAGATTAAATTAGAAGTATTAATAATCATGGTAATCTCATAATATAAATAACTGATCCTCCCAAATCATTAGATAATTTGATTTATCTTTAAGCATTCAGTTATAAATACACATTGAATAAAGCTTATGAAGAAAAAGATTACATTGGAATATATTACGAGTACTTCATTTAATCACTTCCAAAATATATAGGTGAAAGAATTATACTAAACATAAAAAGACCATGGTCGTACTATGATTCAGTTTTTTATTCGATTCATAATTGGGAGAATTTTCATAAAATTGAGTTAAAAAAAGATGTCATTTAGATAAGTTTCTCATTTTTTCCGAACCAAATAGCAAAAAATTTTTTCTATCAGGCTAAAATTTTAGAATTAAATAGAGTTACTCTTAACAAAAAAGCTAAAGAATTACTAGAAAGCCATGAAAAATACAAAAAAATCGGAGATATTTAAAAATAAGTTGAAATTAAAGCCGAATTAACTTAAACAAATGACAATTATGACATTTATAAATTCGAAAAAGTTATTCTAAAAGAATGTACAATTATTGATCCAAAGGATATTAATTTGTTTAAAAATACGAAAGTGCTTAAATTGGTAAATTCGTTAACTCACTAGTTTGTTAAATAAGAAATTCAGAAGCTTCAAAATCTTGTTAAATATTAACATATCGTAACAAAAAATTTATTAAAAGAAGAAGATAAATTATTATAAGTGGGACATGATGATTATACTGAAAACTTATTGACATTATTAAATGTTTAAAGTTTTACTTTTACCCTTGCAACTGATAATTGCAGACAAATAATAATGAATACAATTAAGCAGGTTAATAGAAAAATTTAAAAACTATAGTTGCTTTTCCTTAATCAAGTTGATTTAAATTAGATTTTAGAAGTGTGCAGATGTTCAAACCATATTTCTAAATATGCTTTCATAATTACAAAACTAAAAATTGAATATTAATCAACATCAAACGATAGATGTTCAAAGCTTGAATTTGATAATTTTGGATTTGATTTATAAAAGTTTGTTTAAAATTAACTTGGATCAGATGAGGCAAGTGTTCAGATTTTTTAAGATGTAAAATCTAAGTATAAAGATCAGAAAATTAAGCTGAATATTTTAATTAATTTAATTAAGAATGGAAAAAGCTGTGAATCATAAATAATAGACATTAGATTTCAGGATTATATGAACTTAAAATCAGAGTTATAATTAAATTTAAAATGATTAATGAATATATTTAAAAATATTTATGATTTATTTTCTTTACTTTTAAATGTAATATTATTTTATCTAATAGTTTAATAATATACTCAATTTAATATTAAATAAGAATAATATAGATGCTTAAATCTCTAATGAATTTATCTTCCACGAATTTCAATTAAAAATTCAATTTAATTAATTAGGTAGGAATTTTTAGAACTGAATTTTAATATATATTTAATGAAATTAAGCTTTTACATAATAATTTCGCTAACTTTAAATGCTAATTCTTGTCTGTTTATTAAATAAAACAATCAATAGTTCGATAAAAAATTTAATAAACTTTTTCTTTAAAATATTTCAATGAATAGGTAGAAAAAAAGTTTCCAGTTTAGTAATTTGAACTGGATATGATAATCATAGCCTAATTATAATTGAAATGCCTTTTTTTTTTAATTTTAAAATTAATAAATTTTATAAATTTTGATTTTTAAATTAAAGAATAACTAGAAGAGAGAATTTAATTTGTTTAAGAAAAGTAAATTTGATATAAAAAATATATTGAAAAATCTAAACCTATGGAGATTTTATATTTCTTATAATTTTAAATTTTAATATATTTTTTTATGTAATAATATAAAAAAGGCTTATTGAATTAAATATTTGAGAAATTTTATTAATTTTTCTTTTCTCATTTAAAAATAATTTTTTATAATATAGTTTTAATGGAAATTTGAATATATCTATGTAGTATTTTTATTTTTATTCATTGTAAATTTATATAATAATTAATTTTAAATACTAATTTTCAAGAATGGGCTGCATATGTACTAAATTTGGATTAAGAAATGATTAAAATAATACTTTTCCAAAAATGCTAAACTTTCCTAGAAAATTACCATTTGTTGTTAGACTGATAATTTATGAATTTACTAATTTAAAGGGGTAAAAATTTATAATTATCTCTTTTTTCATAAATTCAATATTAAATTAAATTATATTTTAAATTAAATTTATAACGATCTATCCCAAATTATCATTTTAGATTTATAAAATTATCAAAATTATCTAAAAAAGATAGGAAATAATTGTTAAATTTGCCAAAATCATCTGCAATTAGCTTCGTGAGTTATTAAAATTATCAAGTTAATTTAATATTCTAAAAAAGGAAATGATTTTTAAATATATTCTAAAACATAAGTTTATTAACTTAGAATTTATTATTAAATTCATCTTAAATCATATTTATAAAATTAAAATGTTTCTGTTGTAGCATCAAGCAATAGTAATAATAAGTTTAGTAATATTCAGCTAAACATAAAATAAGAATTAATAATTACTTTAAAATTAAAACAAATTTTTTTCTAAATAATCACAATTTCAGTAATAATATTTGAGTAATTGGAAAATCTAAAGATATTTAATTACTTATGCAAGCTAGCAAAACTAATTTAGATTAGATTCAGAAAAAATGATTTTAAAAATAATTCAATAAATATTTAAAAAGTAATTGATTTCTTTAGAATAAGGTATAGCAAGAAAATATGTTTTTTAAGCATAATTTTAGAAAATGAAATATAAATTTTAAATTTAAAATCCTTGGAATCTGAAAATTAAAATTTATTTACTAATTTAAATTTTTTGGGTTTAATTTTTAAAATAAATATGATATGGTACCCTTTGAGTAGTTCAGCTGATGTCATGAACACTCACCTATATATTTAGCTGCAGTTTATTTATCGATAAATCGTCAATTGATTTAAACATGATACAACTATTTAGCTTATAGAAAAAATTAAAATAATCAGACGTGAATTTGATTTTTATAATCTGTAGTTTTTAATTAAACTTTGGAAAAATAATCAATTTGATATTTAAAAAATTCACAGTATAAGAACGAATATTTTTATTTCGAAAAGCTCACGATGGTTTCCTTTACTATGTTGAAATTAATCAAAATTATATAGATTTTTTTAGTAAAATAAAGGTTTTGCATTTCCTTAAATCAAAATAAGAATTTAACTGATCAATAAAATATGATATGTTATATTAAATTATTTATAAAATAGCACTAACTAATATTTTGGGTTATATTAGTAATTTCATATTAATACTTTAATTATTTCTATTAACTTTAAGTTTTTGAATATTTAAATATTAAAGTGTTTATAATAATACCTCTTTATTTTTATAGTTTTAAGTTACTTAAAATTACAATCTATCAAAATTTTCAATAAATAATTGAAAATTTAAAAAATTGCAGTATATAATACTTTTCATTCGAAAATTGTGCGCTTATGCCTTAATCAAAACCCTATAATATAATAAGTTGTAATATTTTTTAAATTATAATAATTTATTTGTTTAAATATAATGATTATTATATAAAATTTTACAAATTATAAATATCAAAGTTTTAGGGTTTATAGAATCATTGGAAGTTAGAAATTATTTATTATAAAATAAATATGGAGAAAATCTCTAGCAATAAAGTTAATTAGTACTGGATTATTATCGATCAGAATAATAATAAGTAAATATTTGTCTTTAATGCTAAGACCTATCAATTATGTAGTCATATATTGCTAGATCATATATTAATTAAATATTTATACTAGTTTTGATTAAAATGGCAATGTATCTAAAAATTAAAGTTGTAAATTGCTAACCTAGGCAAATATAGGGGCTTAATGATAACGTCTCAAATAATTTAAATTCATTTTCAAGTAAAATGATACTGATTTCTGACAACAATTATAGGATTAACCATTTTCTCTTTTTTCAACTCTTCATTATAAGTGACGCTATGTAATAAAATCTGCTAAAACAAAATATGTAAACCACATCAATTATGTATATTCTCAAATCGCAATAATTTTTTCATTAAGCACTGACCAATTATAAGGAAAATGGGGGGGGGCGATATCTGAACCTAATGTGTTTTCTAATAGTTTAAATATGTTTCCATACATGATTCTAGTCAATTTAGGGTCGGAAGACACGAATAAACATCTTAAGATAACGAGGGATCACTATAAATGGTAGAAAAAGTTCTGATGAGTATCTGTTTTATTATAAAAATTTACATAATTTTTATCTTTTTTCACATGTTTTTTATTCAATTTATTATTTTAAACTATAGAGCATACACGAGTCGTTAAGGATGACATAAATTGCTATGAATTATATACTTACTAATTGCATTTATTCTACAATGTTAGTACTGATGGAATTTCATTATCTCGATTGATTTCATCTACAACGACTCAGTGTATACTTCTATAGTTTAAAATAAATTAAATTGAATAAAAAACATGTGAAAAAAGATAAAAATTATGTAAATTTTTATAATAAAACAGATACTCATCAGAACTTTTTCTACCATTTATAGTGATCCCTCGTTATCTTAAGATGTTTATTCGTGTCTTCCGACCCTAAATTGACTAGAATCATGTATGGAAACATATTTAAACTATTAGAAAACACATTAGGTTCAGGATACTGCCCGAGGCATAGCGTTCAGATTGCGCCCCCCCCAGAAAATATTTTGTTCAAAATATTTCAATTCGATTTCAATAAATTATAAGAATAATTCATAGTACCGTTAAAATATAAGGCAAGTAATTTATGATTCTTAAATTAATTATATTTTCCCAATATTTTACAGCCAAATTTGCTGAGAGGATTTTAAGATATTAGTCTAATTGTAATGATGAATCATTTATTCTAAAAAACAATTACAAATTCTTGTAAACTAAATAACTGTTGAAATCTTTTGATTAGTACACATCTCTTTCAAAAACATGGTTGAAATAAGAATTAAGGGGAGTCATTAACTAATAAAAATACATAATTATTATGTTATTAATTAATTAAAAAACTAACCCAATAAGATATAATAAACTAAAATTATATAGAGTAAAATTATTTTGATTATAAATCCTTAAAAAGTAATAAATTCAAATTGCAATATTTAAGTATTTAAGCATTTGATAATTAAAGAAATGTATATGAAATTATAAAAATACTATACAAAAATTATAATAAAAAATTGGGTACGATAGTATTAATCGATTTAATTTAACAAGCTTATTATAGAAATCCTAATTATTATTTAATTTTTTATATTTCATTAATAAAAATTAACTTAATAAGATTAAAATTAAATTACATAGAAATAAAAATTATTCCCCTTAATTGGAACTATTATATCTATATTTCAGAAAATAAAACTATTACATACTTTTAAAAATGCCCAGCAGTATCTCCAGTATTATTGTAAAAATAAACTACATACGAATATTATTAAATTTAAAGTAATTTTTTTAAACAAAATTCAGAACAATTTTGTTTATTATTTATATTTTTATTAAATTAATTTTTAATGCTAAAAATGCTAATTATTTTATTCTATTACTCTAAAAAAAAATATAAATACTGTATTTATTCAACAATAATAAATTAAGGTTTTATTTTGAAAGACTGGCCTAATATTTCAATTGTAATTAGACTAATATTTGTATTATGATAAAACATACTACAGCAATAAAGAAGAAACAACTAAATTCTTAAAATAATTAACAAGAATTAAATTTTTCACAAAAAATGTATCATTACAATTTAGAATAGAAGTTGAACAGAAGGATTAGCATAAAATTTTTGGGAAAGCAGATTATCAGCTCAGCATTATAAATTTATATAAAAGACAGTAAAGATATAAAAAATTATTTAAGACTATATTATATTAACACATATCATATTAAAAAAAACTTTGGTTTATTATCCATAATTTGCTATCCATAATATAATTATGTCAAATAAATGCTTTTAATGAACAATCAATGTTGTTTCACTAAGTTAATAAAGCATATAAAAACGTTGGAATGGTTCTCACGTTAATAATTATATTCATAAATATGATAAATGTTTTGGAGACCGTTATAATTATTGCAAATTTTAAATGTGACAGGCAATTACTTTTAAGCAGTTAAATTTCCCCCCCCTTATTTGCATTTACATTAGAGGGGGCAGCCAAGAAACTCCCTTCCAAAATTTAATTTATAACATTAGAATACAGTTGGCTTCATTAGAGTTTAGTAACCTTTTTTGCATTCAGTTAATAAAATTAATTAGGAATTAAAACACAAAACTTATAAGTTGATTATTGGTGCTTAGTTTTTAAATAATAAAAAAATGTTATATAAATAATTTTCAGATTAAATGTAATAAAATCAAATATTTAATTCAGTATATAATTTAGCATATAAACATCACTACTTTTTTGGGATTTAAATAGGGTAGTAGTTTTAATAAGTAGATAATTGAATAATAGATTCATATATTTTAATTAATTATTTATTTTTTAATTCAATATATATATACCCTTAGGAAGAGATTTATAATATGAATTAAAATTTGGTTTGTGAAGATTCAGATAATATTTTTAGAATTTAAAATTAAAGATAATTAGGGGTAGTGAAAGAGTTTTTAATCTTATATATATAAGATATTATTAATTCTGTCCAAAATATCTATTCTATATAAAATATTATCATACCTAATAATTTTAAATTTAACTCGTATAAAAATCTAAAATTTAAGTTAGATTTAATTGAAATGGCATTATAATTTAATAAACATTAATAAACATCTTCTATCATATAATTAATTAATTTAAATAATAATTTTTATATTTATTTATAACTTGAATAATAAATATATAAATATAGTAATTTTGAGTTACTCATTGCAACACTTAGTAAACTTAAATAAGCCTAGTTACTATAATATTTATAAATAAATTATCTTAATTTTATAAATAGTGTTCTAATTAATAACAGCATTCTTAATATAGTTAGAAGTTATAATTAAATATATTTAAAGTTTGTTAAAATATAATTTTTATTTGATCACCTTAAGCTACTTATTACAATAACATTGTAAGAAGAAAAATTTATGAGTGATTTATTAAATTTGTTCGTTAATAAAATAATTAGTTTCACTATAAGTTTATTTAAAATATATATATTCGTCTGGTTTCAATTTTAAAATTTATAATTCATTTTTAGCTTAATATATTAATATAATATCTTTTTGACAATGTTTTACTAATCGATTTTTTAATCTTTTAAAAATTAAAATGCATAATAATCTTTAAAAATCAAACATATTTTTGTTTCATAGTAATTAAAAAAAAAATCATAATCTATTTATAATATTAATTATTGCTAGGGTTTTCGATGAATTTTAGGATTATCAATAAATATTTAAAATTTAGATAGATGTTTTTTCTCAATTTTTAAAATAAATTACTTAATAAAGAAGATAAAATGCATTTATTAAAAATGATATAATAAAAATATGAGAGCATGTCTTAAATAAGAAAAATTAACAATTTAAATATTATTAATTTGGAGGTTTCACGAAAACACTCTAAAGTCAGGCTCCAATGTTTCATATGGCTTACAAATGACTTTAAAAGTTTAAACATCTGGATCATGACTAATGATTGAATCTCTGCCACTCAGTAATTCTTCAAAATGTTAAATAAACTAACTCTTTCTCATTTCTGTTATTTTATAAAGATTCTAATTGAATGCTACTTTTCCTACCTTTGTACTCTATTTGTTTTTTTAAACATTATCCAACATAAATCCATACTTTTTCAAGAAGAATATATTAATCGAATAGCTTAAGTTATTTTAAAATATAAAATTTATTGGTATCTTGGTATGCTTATGATTAAAAATTGTGAGAGATAGACATATTATATATTTTACTCTTGTTTTATATGGGAAAGTGACTATATCCATTAGATCAGTTAATTACGTCATGAATGTTGTGATAATTATTATATTCATAATTGTTTCTTATTCTTTTAAAATTTTATGGATCTTTTTGAAAGAATCGATACAATTGCATGTAACTTTTAGAAATTACAAGTTTTTGTATAACTTTATGTATTTTACATTGAAAACTGATTCCCATAATTGAAAATAATCTGGAATAATATATCTGAAATATACGTCTTCACTATCAAATTTTTTTGAGCTAACAAAAGTAAGCTTCTTTATGTTCATCCATAACTTAGACTATTAAATAGAAAACTCATTAAATCTACTATTAATAAACTCGACTTCTTCTAAGTATGGCATATTAGCAAACCATATTGAATCAATAATTTGACAGTTCCTTAACTTAAGTTTAGTAGTTGGTAAAATCTAAGTCTAAGTTGTCATTTTAGTTAAGAAATCCGGGTTGTTTAATCTTTTTTGGAAATCCTCTTTGTATTTATGGCCGACTATAGAGTTTTCAAAATAAATTTTAGATAGTTGACTCATATTTAATTAATTTTGCAACAAAGACAAAGTAACTAATTGTACATTTGCTTGTATTTCTTTAATAAAAACAACCGTTCTATATTCAGTCTTTTATATAAATCTGTAAACTAATAGTTCATCTAAACTCCTTATTTTATTTCCTTCAAAGTTGATATAATTTTTCTCATTTTAAATAAGATTATTCAAAAAGTAGTTGTATGGATTGACTTATTAATTTTAAATTACAAGTGTGAAATTATTTGTCAAACATTCTATATATTGAGTACTTATTTATTCTATACTTTTACTAATTTGCTTTTTGACATTGATTCTAAGACTTCTCTCTTTACTATCTAAATTCAAAAGACATTTTAGGCTTTTCAAGATTTCTCTCTCATTTTTTGATAGTTTTGAAATTCTATGCAAATTTAAGTTTAATTTCAAGAATTGATAGATCATTAATCTTATGTTTTTCCCAGTTTTGGATTATATTAAATTAAATGGATTTTGTGATTTTCTCTAATTCTCATCTTGTAGATATTGGAAATCATTAGCTGTTGAACTAACTTTGGATTTTTAAAATGAATTTTATCTCATTGTTTTATATTATATTATACAGAAACAATATTTTGTTTTTTAAGTAGAAAGTAACTCAATCATTTAAATATTCAAATAATATTTAACTTTTCTCTAATTTTTACAATTAATTAGAATATTGATAATTAAAATATATTAAAAATTGATTAAACTTAATTATACAATAAAAAAATTTGATATTTTATATTAATAATTTCTCAATTACTCAATGGAAATTTAGATCATATTTAATAAATCATATATTTGATTAATAAAAGTAGTTATGATTTTTAATTAAGAAACTTTTTCTATCTTATTGAGAATCATGAATCTTTTTTTCAAAAAACAATACTATCACAACTTATTTTTAGATAATAAAGATCTTGATAAAATATAAAGTATATTGGGTCAATAATTGAGTATCCTTAGAGGTTAAAGAGAAAGTTTAAATATATTACTAATGTTGTTATGAAGATTTAATTTTACTTTTGAAATTGTTAGTTTTTTTTAATTTTGATCCATTGCTATATCTGTTGACTAGATAAATCATTAAATTTTCAATTTATTATTTAATCTTCTTCTTAGTAAGGCATATTTTCAAACCATGCTGAATCAATAATTGTACATCTTTTAAGAGAAATTAAAGTAATAGGCAAAATATACGTTTGCGATTTGATAGTTTTTGAATGATCAGCGTATAAAAAATTATATCGGAAAGAATCTAAGTATTCTTAAAAATAATTTTTATTTTAAAATTACCATATTTACATAAAGATAATTACAATGAAGGCTAATAAAGATTTTACTTAAATTAAGTTAACAAAATATTCTAATGAATATATTATAATCAGATAAATAAGGAATATTCTAAACTAAATTTAATTTCTTTTCCACAAAACTATAAAGGAAAAATCTATAAAAAAATTTCTATATCTTTTGATTTAAATTAATATTAAAAACAAGAAAATAAAGATAGACATAGAATACATGTATATTTTTTTAAGAAAGTCAATTAGATTGATTAGATTTGTATTGCATAAAATTTTTGAAAATTTATATTAAATTGAGAAAGTCAACGCTAAAAGATTCTGTGACAAATATAGTTTAGATTTTAATCTAAATTTGAAAAATAAAGGAATTTCAAAAATTTAAGACTAAAAAATGCATATTTTTTTAATAAAAATTATTTTAAATAATTTAAAAAACTAATAGAATTTAAAGTTTTAATTTACTCCAAGATATGCCTAAAATTCAAAATATCAAATCTTTAGTATTTGATTACTAGTATTAAGAACCTAGTGTTTAAGATGATTTTTAACTACTTATTTATATTTTAAGCCTATTAAACAAGAATTATTTTCCAAGTAAATTTATGAATAAATTTCACGGCTTAATAAAACTTTAATTAAATATTCA
>ARYC01005965.1:0-36020 GCA_000711775.1 Oxytricha trifallax | reverse complement strand
TGGTAAGCTTAACCCAATGTAGGATCCACCTCGTGAAGCGGCTCTCGGAGATACTGAAAGCCATGACCAAGACTGACGTGAATAAGCTCTGGGCCTTCAGCGTGAAGCAGTGGTGCAGCACTATCAAGCATGGCTTCGTTTGATGCAAATGTTGGCAACAATCGACAATCTACCAAGAGTGGCTAAGGACAGCAAGAATCGCGACGGCTTTCGTGTTATTGATTAGATTAGCGATTATTACTAATTATTACATATTACATTTTTAAGTTTAAGTTTAAATCAATCAAACGTTCCAAACCATTACAACCTCCCTCGCTTGCGCGCATTCGAGACACCAACTTCGCTATTGTAGCCATTCACGGTCGTTACAAGCCCTCCCAGAGCAGTTCTAACCAAAACGAGCGTGAATCACTAAGTTTGGCACTAAATGACATCGAATGGGCTATTCAACACTCTCAACTCTTGCTCCCATCATCATAATGCACTCTCAGCGCAGTATACCACTATAAGCTACGACCATTAGCACCAATGCTTGAGAGTTCTTAGCTTCTAATCACTACTACACACTCAAATGTTGTTGGAATTCGTAGAAATCGTTTAAAAGCTTCAAAAGTAGTTGAATCGTACAAGTCTTTGCTCATTTACACTAGTAGAACATTTTCGTTCTTGCTCATTCGAAGAGCTTGTGACTTATGACCAATTTATTTATATTTATATCTTAATTAATTTATCAAAATTCCTATCTTTTTCTATTTTATCAATATTATTATTTATTATTATTTATGGATGTTGGCCAAACATGTTAATACTATGTTGAATAAATTCTAGTGTCAAACTAAAAGTATGTTGATTTAAGAAAAATTACAGTGAGTGATTGAATTTCAAGTTTTTCAAAAGTTACATAGCTGAAGTAAAAAATTTATAACATTAAGTTAACTGTGATGCCACAAAAATGTGTTCTTGTTCCATGGTTCTTTGGGTCAGATCAAATAAAAAGTATATCACAAAATTATATTCTTGTTTGACCAATCATTCTTCAATATATTATGATATTTCTGATGCAGGAGATAATTTACTTATCAGTTTAGATAATGATGCTTCAAACAATTATGAAATATTCCAATTTCAAACAGCAAAGTCTATTTTACGAGATAGTCAAAAGAAAGTCTTTTAATTTCAAAAATTAAATCGGTGGTGTATAATTTACACCTTGATTTAGGAAATTTAGATTTGAACTGGATGATCAATCCTTTTATTCACTATCACTCGAAACACTAATCACTTATATTTATTACTTTAGGTCTGCTAAATCCTTAAGTAATTGCTATATTAATCCTTTAATGTATTACTTTTAGTTAATGAGATTTTCTGCATCAGAAACTTTTAGATTAGACCTTACTTCAGACTAATCAAATGAATGCCTGCTTATCTATAACAACTGAATATATTACAGCAATCACTGGGTCAGACAACTCAGTGGACTTAACAAGTTTTAATACTGAAATAGTATAAACCACATAAATTTTTTTGAAAAGTAATTTAGGACTTATATAGCAAAAACACTAAGACTATGTTGACTTGTCGTTTTAAGTTATGGATATGTTAGACTGTTCATAGACTGAAATTGTAAAATAAAATTGATTTAACAGATTAAATAGTTAAAATTCCTGAGGCAGCTATTGAATACTCAATTCCAATGCACTATGCACGTTCTGGTAGTGGATTCTCATTAATCACTACATTATAAATTTTATCTAATTTGTTATCGCTTTTGCTCCAGTCGTGGGTAATAAGAGAATTTTAACCGTAAGAGTAAACTTTGAGAACTCAAATATAGTTGATTTAGATAAAACAATTAACCTCCATAAATAACAAGAGTATGAAATTGGTTATGAATTTGTAGATTTTGAATGTCTTACTAACTTTATGCATTCGCATAAAGACACTTAAATCGTCTACTTTGTCGTTGATGTTAACCCTAACTCAAATAACTTTATTATTTGTGGTGGTAACTAGATTGATGACTGAATGAATCCACAACACTGGCAAAGATTTATTTCTTAATAAACCCAAGGATTTGCTACACTTTAGCATATTAGCATTAGGAATAGACATTAATATAGAGTATAGTATAAACATGATAGTATAGTTATTAAAGAGCCATATAAAATATAATAACGTAGAAAATGTAGCATCCACACTTAATGATAATATTTATTTGTTCTAACACAGTGTTGAGGTAAACCTTACTATGCTACATTATTCTTGAATACAATAAATTGCTAACTATAATCCTAAAATTACTTTTTAAATTTAATTACAGGTTATCAATTTTTAAATGAACTTGTTGGTAATGAATATCTTAATTATAATACAATAAGCTTTTTCATTATGAAACTTAATAGTAAACGGAGTTCAGAATTACAAAGTTTATGCTTTTGGTCTTTTTATGAACTCAATAAAACTGCTGTAAATAGTAAGACGAATTTTTTTAAACAATACTTTTGGTAATAAAATAAAGGAAATTCCACTTTAATTTGGAGAAAAATTTATTTTTTTTTAAAACACTAAAAAAATTATAAAAGAAGGGATTAGAGTACTCCAAAATGACCAAAATGAAGATAAAATAACTACAGATATTAAAGAGTCGCTTAATTCAATTGATTTAGTTTACCAAGATTGATTACTTATTCTCATGTTTGGCATACTAGCAATTTGAGAGAATGAATTATTGACTGTGTGGTCTCCTAAAAAATATAATTCTACTATATTACAATCTATAGAAATGAATAAATAGCAAGGAAATATTAACAGTTTTGAGTTGACTTTTCATGAAGATGAAGAATTTTAATTATAACTTTGGGATTCTATGAGAAAACTTATCTACTTCCTGTTAAAATTTCAAATAGAGACAATATTCAATTTCTTGCTAGAGACCTATCTCTTTTATATATAAATACAATAATAACTCATAAAATCTCCAAATTCTAAAAATTACTCATTGTACTTTTTAAGAAAATCCTTCTCCTTTGATGAGGAAAATGATCACTTGTTCTTTGCAAAATCTTCTAGTCTACTAAAACAGTAATGGAATTTACCAAGCACAAATAACACCATTCAATGATTTTCACCAAAGAGCATGTAGTATTTATACAATCCTTAATAAACAGGATCTTATGGCAATTATCAAAATATTTGATTAGATACAATTAAGTATTGAGCAAATGAGTGAATAGTTTAAATATAGAAGATGAGCACATTTAGAATGCTGAAGATTTATCGATTACAATTGAACCCACTAATGAGTACTTAGTGAAAGTAACTAATGCAAAGTGATTGACATTAAATTACACTAATATAAATAAAGATTACAAGATATATTATAAGAAGAATCAAACTTATCAAATGGTGCAATAACTTTAGGACCTGTTGATAACATAATTGTACTCCCTGTATTTCGCAAGTATTTAAATGATCTAATTACCTACTCTGTATTGCTTGATTCAGGTGTTTTAGCTACTTGAATAGTATTTGACTCTGTTTAAAGAACATTAATATCGACACCAGATGATAATGATTATTCTGGATATACACTTTGACATTTATTGCAACAATTACTGACGACTAAACTATCGTTAACTAAGTTGATATAGAATTAAAGATTTAAGTTAATCACCAACCTACTGCAAGTGAAGATTTTGAAAGTGAGTTTACTCTCTCGACATTCCATGAAAATTCTTGGATAATAGCATTAGATAGTGATACAGAAAGAGATAGTGCACTTTTTATGTAGATTAATTAGACAATGCAAATTTATAAGTTCTTGCTGCTACATTTTGGATCGTGATAGACAATTCTGATGATCAAGGAATAACCTTTACTGCATGCAATCCAACATGTAATGTTTTGGAAGTAATGAATACATAATTAATGTTTTTTGTCTACAATTATTTCATTATTGATACACCCTTTATTTACGATATTGCTTTAACTATTAGACAATATAAAGCAGCTGTTTTGGACTCAAATGCATCTTTAACTTTTGCTACTTCATTTATTTCTGCAACTTACAGTTAAAATTTTACTGTTTTAAACTTCGTAGACTTAGAGGAAGATGCTTAAACTATTTCTTGCACAAAATCTGCTACAACAAATCCGGTTTCAAATTCTTGGATAACCTCAACTACATATCCTTTTACAGATGATTTAATAATCAATGGTACTGTTCCAAGCAGAGTTAGAGAAATTGCTTACAATTTCAAAAGAATGAATAAATAATCAAGAATATAAATATAATATATATTTACTTTATATGTAATAAAATAAATTTATACCTTATATTTAAGTATAAGTGAATAACTAATAAAAAGATAATATGAACAAAGCTTTTCTCAAAGACTTTTTGGAACTTTAATGTATAAACATAATTAATAATTCAAATGAAATTTAACCAATAAATAATTAACTTAATAAAATAGAACAAAGATAATTCTATAGTAGATAATATATAAAAATAAATGGTAAGTATAAAAAAATCAAAGTTAATATACAATAAAACCAATGATAATTAATTTTACGAGCTATATATAAAAAATAATTTTTGACTGAGCTCGTTATAGTAATGATTTTTTTAAAAAAAGATCATTATAACATTTCTAAGTTTTTTATTATTATTGATCGTCTACTTAAATATTCAAATTTTCGGGTGGTACCTGTCTCACACCCCCCACTTATATTATAATAAAAATAAAAACTGAAATTATATTTCTAACCAAATTTGGGTCGAAAATCACGAATTTAATATTTAAAAAATTTTTTGGTAACACTTAGAGGCATTATAATCTTGAAAAATTTATCGATTTATCATAAAATTAAAAATATAAATAGATAATTTATGATAATTTTTTGGCGATTTTTTCCTCCAACAATTTTCACTTTTTAACTTTTAATTTCATTTCTATAGAAACTTGGATACAACTTATTATATCATTTGGAGTGACAAAACTATATTATTCATAAAATAATTGATTATTCACTTTATTAAATCTTAATTCAAATAGACTCCAAGGTTTAGTAAAAATGTAATTATAAGTTAAGAAGTGAAAGTTGTTAGAGGAAAAAATCGCCAAAAAATTGTCATAAATTAACTATTTATATTTTTAATTTTATGATAAATCGATAAATTTTTCAAGGTTATAATGCCTCAAAGTGTTACCAAAAAGTTTTTTAATTATTAAATTCGTGATTTTCGACCAAAATTTGGTTAGATATATAATTTTAGTTTTTATTTTTATTATAATAAAAGTGGGGGGTGTGAGATAGGTACCCCCCAAATTTTCTATAAGTCTCAAAAAGTATTGCATCTTAAATATTTGCTTGCATCTCAATTGATGAGTTTGAAGCAATATCCACTACTCATAATATCATTCTTTCAGTTGTAGCAAATGCTGATATATTACAGTCACCTAATATATAGACTAGGCTATAATCAAGAATGGAAATTAATGATCTACTTAAAATGGATTTATCATCAACTTGTGTCAATTCCTAAGATGATACCATATCTTTTTTCTATACATTAGCAATAGAGTTTATGACTAAACTATTCATAATACCTGGTATACTTGGGATGCTACTAATCTTTAACTAAGTTTTGATTTTGTTGATAACACTAAAGCAGTGACATTTTTAATTAAACTAGAATGCTCAGATGGCTATGATTTAGCCAAATTAATGACTTACACATTAACTGCTACAGCTATTCTTCCTTAAACTTATAAAGATGCTATTGATGATCAATTAGTATTTTTGGCAAAAACCCTAATTTCTTTAGGCATAGCAGATATCGAAAATTTCTATACCGATCCAAAAATATATGGATCCATGCTAAGTATAAGAAAAGTTTGATCCGCAGATTTCCCTCCATTTATCACTGACTTAGATGATGAAGCAGGAAGTATATGTTTATCATTTTATGAATAGATAAAATGCACATATTCTATGGACCTTGGGAACATGTAATATTGGTCAAGAGACAACTGTCCCTTTTGCAATTCAACTTGGAGGTAATTAATTGTTTATATAACACTTAATTAGAATGTAATGGGACTTGCTATAATTGTACAGATATTCTGGATAATACTTGCTTAACTTGCAGAGATGAGAAATACTTCTATAATAACTAATGATTTATAAATGCCCATATAGAACTTATGACGAGCAGAAGATAAAGAAAGAATATACTGTCTTATTGAGCGTAGTAAATGTTAAGGACAAATAGCAACGAGTACTGCTCTAAAATATCATATTCTACCTAAAATATTTTTAAAATAAATGCTAAACTGGTGATTTCATGCTTGTAAATGGCTGTTTCGAGGAGTGCCCTGTTAACTTCTGAGGTGATCCTCAGATTAGCTTTATAAATGTTTGGGAAATATAAATCAACTCACATTTATATTTAGAAATTGACATATCGGATTATCTGTTGTGGTTTGACCTGAAATAAGTCTGAGACTACAGTTGCTTACAAGTCATCTTTAAATGACATGGCATCAGAAGAATAAATTTTCTCTGATAATTTACTTTGTGTTTATAATAATTCATGAGAAGTTAGCTGTACCTGGAACAGAAAATTGGCATTCAGATATAAATATGATGTAGGTTCTTTAACAATTATAACAGTCTAAACATCCTCTCTTCCCAATCACTGCATGAATTCAGGAGATTCTAAAATACCTTATGAATATTCAATGAGTTTTAAAGTTGATTTTTATCTTAAAACAACTTAACTTCCAGCAATAAATCTTAAATCTTATGCAAAAGTTAACTAAAATATTTTTAATAACTCATGGGAAAATACTCTTGATTCATAGGTAATGTACAAATATACAGGAATCTTAGGAAATGAAGTGCCATTAGTTGGTGTCTCATTAATCTGTGTTCTAATATTGAGTAGTAACTCTGCAGCCAGAATGGATGCTTTTTACCAAACAAATATTTCAGCTCTACAAATACAGATTTTGACTCTTGTCTTAGAAGCTCATTAAATAGATCTTACTATCTCTACCTTTCTCTCTCACCTTGTATCTTTAGTTCTACTACAAGAAACAAGGTAAACGCTATGGAATGCGAAGAGATCAATTAATTCTCAGTTAATGAATTGAAATATGGAATCTCATTCCAAACAAGCGCTTAAAAGACAGTAACATCCGATTGGTATAGCAAGAGATGATATTATGATTATTGATTTTTATAATTTGAATGGACTACTTTGGCAGCCATGCTAACTATATATCTCTGCAATCAAAGAAAATTCTGTCTACGCAGTGACTATATTCTATCCTTATAAATTCTGATGCCAAAGACAAGTAGATGTTTAAGCATTTGAGGAAACTTGCCTTCAAATGAATAATTATACTATGATGAATCATCTTCCATCATCAATAGTCAGAATGATCCTGTTTTTTATTAAGAATCAACAATCCTAATGCAGCAATACTAAAAAACACCCATTTAGCACTAAATACTCTCTTTTGGGAAGATACCCTGAAGATATACTGAAAATATCTTTTTACAGTAGCAGCTCCAACAACTAGAGACACTACGTGAAATGAGATTTAAATTTGAGAAATAATTAAAATAAAATGTAAACAGACTCCATTTAATAATTACAGTTTAGGTTAATAGGATTCTTTAATTACGATGATTAATATTTAAATTGTTTATAAAATAGAGATATAATTTGATCTGAGCATTTCCTAATTAGTGGCTGTTTTATAATTCTAGTCTTGTATTTTTTTTTCATTTTCCCTATTTTAGATGTATCTTATTAATAGTAGGACTCATAATTGATTGATGATGAATAAGATGAACGACTTACCAGATAAAGATAAGAAACAGAATTAGTGTAATCTATAGCCTTATCAGAGGCACTTCAAATAGCAAGAAATTAAAAATTTAATCAGAATATTAGTAGCAGCTATATCAATAGTTTTATAACAAGTGCAACCAATAATAATTCAATAAGAAGAGATCTTGCAAATAAGTAATAGTAGCCAAGTCCTCATTATCTTCTCCAAGTATAATCGATAGGGGTTTGCCACATGTATTTTAAGAGGATATAACAAGACAAAAATTGTTCCAACGATCTTGACCTATATGTATCTGAATAAGAGTGAAACTTAATATCATGTTAAAAGCAATATCTTAAAAAATATTGACCAGACAAAGACATAGAGAGATATTTTGATAAAAAAAAGAAGTAGTAAAGAATTATTAGAAAAGTTTGAGTTTTGGAATGAACAAAATGGATGAAAAAGAGGAAAGAATATATAATCAAGAGGAGTCTAGTTATTCTAAGTTTAAAAAAGAAGGTTGTCGGTTATATAAATGAAAGAGTAAGAATTTCATGTAAAATATTAGAGATGTACAGATAATTTTATTTACTAAGATATGAATAAGTATTATTCATTTCCAGATTATAGGCAAGGAATTCCGATCAGAATGATATTATGAAAATAATAAGATGAACATGAACACATACTTAATTAAAAATGAATTAACTTAATATTTGGATGATCATTAACTTTACAGGATAAATAACTTACCATTAAAGAATAGCAATAGCAATAGCAATTAAGTTTTTTTAATTAAAAATAATTTTAATAAAACATTGCTTTATTTATTTTTTCTGCCTTTTGTACTTTGCAGCAATTTAGTAAGAGTATGTTGTCTTATTTTTATTAGTCTATTACTCTAAATGAATTATAATTGTTCTATTAACGCTTTATTAATCCTCACCCGTCACGTCATCATTGATAATCTTTGCTCTACGTTTTTACTTTAAAAGCAAAATATATATTATTAGTAAACTTATTAAGACTGTTATCTTTTCAATATGAATCATCTTCTTTATGAGCCAGAGCAAAGCTCTCTGCATGTTACTATGCCTTTGGTTTTATTATTTCTATTGCTTTAATACTATAGTTAGTATCTTAATATTTATGATAAATATATAGAAGATAAAAAGAATTTTTTAATAGTGACAATGATTGAGATGTTCAAAGAAATATAGAAGTTACAATTAAGTTTTTTAGAGGTACAACTTAGCAAGAGTAACAGAAGACTAGGAAAGAGACTTAGCAAACAAAACTCAAGAAGAAACTAGATCTTATTTTGGAATGTTATACATGAAGGGGGTAGATGACAAAGCTGATATAGTAATTCTGTTTCGTTTTTCATAAAGTAATCATAATTGCTTAATTGATTAATTTAGAATAACTTTAAGTGTTATTTTCAAACTATTAACTTTAACTATTTTGATTCCTTATTTGCTAAATTATTTTTAATATTAATTTTTTATAACTGATTTTTCTCTATAGTCCCTATTTTCATTCTTACACAGGGGATTAAGCACCATTTATCAATTTTCTAAATAAATCTTTTTCTTCAAAATTTCAAAAGCTTTCAGCTGATATTGAGTTCAATTCATCTTTTTCCTTTTTAAAAATTCTTTAGTTAATGAATCTTTAATCATCAGATTCTATGTGTCATATGTAAATAGATTCAATAACGTAATATTTTGGACCATACTTGATATTTTTATCGCCGTGATCATTAATTTCATCATCATTACTACAAATATTGATTTCTTTTTATGCTTTACCAGAAAAAACTTTGATGTAAATCACTCTTTAATTTTGATCGAAAGTTAATCATTCTAAACATTTAAACAGTAATTTTGCTTTTCGCTTTTATATGAAAATACGAATTTATTTACATTTTTTGCACTTTTGACTTATTAATTTTAGTAGTAATTTTTTAGAGCTTCCTGAGGCAATTCTTTGCTGGAACTAAAAAAAGAGAATTAAATCTCTTAACTAATTTTTATAAAGGAATTGAATTGGAATTTAAAAATATTAACTTGACTGTCCACTAAACTTCTTTTATTTTATAATAAATCAGCTGTAAATAGCTTGGATTATTTTCGTTGTTTAAGGTTAAGAAATTATGTCAATTACCTATAATAATAAATCAAAATAATTATATAGAATTTTCTTTTCTGGAAGAAATAACCTTTATTCATCTTAGCTATTTGGTACTTTTAATCAATATTTTTGCATTAAAATCTGATTCTTCATAGTTCAACAAATATTGTTATTTTTTTTTAATTAAGAACACATTAATGCATACTTGATATTCTCATTCACCCTTTTAAATTGCTTATTTATGTTTAAGTTAGTTGATTAATACTAAAGATTTGATACTTTTGTTTGTATCTTTTTGATTTTATTGTATTTTAAATGTTTAAATTTACAGAATGTTAACTCTTTTTATGTATCTTTTAGCCTTTTTTAGGTTATAATAGAGATTCTTATTAATATTTCTTTATCTTTCAACTTAAACATTTAAGTTCGTATTATCTCGGCTTTTTATACAAAATTCTTCCCTGCCTTTTTACTTTTATTTAAGTAAGTTCTACTCCTTATGTATTAGGATTAATCTTTATCATATTTACTATTGATTTAATTGATTTCAATTTTATTTAGTTTTTTTTAAGATATTAATTTTAAGTGGTTTAGATTTGCAGAAGCTGTTAAGTATCTGTGACATTATTAAGAAAGAATTATTTAGCAATAAATAATCCTATCAGAAGGGATTTTATACTTTTACGAAGATGTTTTATGGCTTTCTTATAATTTTAATAATTTTAGCTAATATTGTTTATGAAATGTTTTTTAAATTCTGTCTCTCATTTTATAGGATATATAATTGATTGTAGATGCAATAGGATTATAATTTATAATTATTATAATTATTGTAAAAATAGTTTCTTTGTAAAAATAGTTTCGTAATTTAGTTCTAAATTTTCATTTAAACAGAGTAAGTTTTTAAATTCAAATAAAATGAATTTGTTAATATGAATTCATTAACTGCAAACTCCACGTCTCATTTATAGAAAAGTTTCTTAGCTAATTTTAATCATGATTTTTTAAATAGTTTTATGTTGCTTTCATTAAGGATTAAAAATTATTTTTAAACTTTCTCTAAAATATTGAAACATTTATAATGCGTAATTGTCATAAAAAATTGCCTTATCAAGCCAAAACTTAAGTTTGATATATAACGTTGAAACTCAGATTTATTCATGCATAAAAAATATTATTCTATTTAAACTAACTAACAATTTGAAAGTTTTGTTATAAACAATATGATAGCTTAAAGATTGTTGAAATATTATCATTTATGTTCCATGTTAAGTTAGAAAAACAAGCACGCAATTAATTGTTAAATTATTCAGATATTATTTTAAAAACTTAAAAATCATAAATTTACACTTCTAAGCTTAATTATTTATTCATTATAAAATTCCTCCTTAACTTCAGTTTATCTGCAAATATATTTACAAGTTTTGCTTCCTTAAATCATGATATTTGATTATATGCATTATAATTAGCATGATTTGAATAGATCTGGATTAAATTTTTTAAAAATAAATAATTTAATTTGGTGTTACGAAGGATCATTTTCAATAAATAAAAAAATTCTTTGCTTTGCTTATATGGTTTAGATTTATTATATCTATATAATTCATGTATTTGCTGTTTAAGTTCTTGATTAATAAAAATAAATATTAAAATTTTTATAAAAACAATCATTCATCTTTCTAGCTTTAAATCTCATCACATTGAGTGTAGACTTTTTACTTGAATTAATCTACTAGATACTGAATGAATATTTTTAATTTTCTTTTTACTTTACTTCTTCAATAAAAAGTATACAAAAAGGCTTTTATATATTCTATATACCCAACTTCTCATATTCTTCTATTTTTATAAATTTTATTAAACAGAAATCTTTTACACCTATCTTTCTTATGTTTGAGAAGCTAAATACAACTACCATCATTAATTCTGTACTCTTTTTCGGTCCTCTCATTTATTTTAGGGGTTTTCTGTTAGTTGGTTTTTTAACTATCTCTTTTTTAAGTATGAATAAAAATAAACTTTCCACCTCGTTTAAGAGTAGAGTTAAACTTCATATCAGCTAAAAAATAAATTTTAATCATTTATTTTAGCTCTTTCCTTGTAAGAAATCTTAACTCTTTGCGGCTAGATTGAATTTCTCATATCTTCTCTCATTTTTATTAAGAAATCATTTAACACCTCTATATTTATGAATTTTTAAAATAATAAATTATACCTGTTATTAAAACTACTTTAGAATATATATGATCTATCATTAATCAATAATTGTGCGACAATTTTTACGATTGTAGAAATTATATTGAATGATCTTATTATACTAATCAAAAAATGGAAATGTGCAAAAAAGCGTTTCATCTTCATCATCATCGTAGTCATTTTCATCATATTTATCTCAAAGCTTTCTAAGTCCTTCTCTTTGTCGCCCAGTAAAACACTATCGAGGGAAATAAATGGTTATACCAGGTAGGACCACTAAAAAGTCAGAATTTAAGATCAATTTTTGAAACTTTCAGTTTATTTAAGTTCTATGTCTCCACTTATGTCTGATCTATATGAATACTTTTTAATATACTAAATTTCTAATTAATTAGTTTTTTTCCTTATATAAATTATGACTACATGATAATTTGATGATGTCTTTTTTTACTTATATTTTACTACTACTTTTAATAGGAAATTCTGTTATTCTAATGGCAAGGCTTTTAATAATATGCTCCTTGTCACTTTGAATTCTTCTTAATTTCCTGTTTAACTCAACAATATCTGAAATGCTTTCAAAGAACTTCACATGCTTTTCTTAATATTTTTTTATCTCCAAACATTTTTGAAATATAATTACTATCAATCTAGGGAGGAAGTTACCCACACCCCATGTAGTTTCCTGCCTCATCATTCAAATTTATATTATTTGACAATATAAATATTAGAAGCTTAATATTCCCATTATAAGTTACTATATTCATAAATTTAAACAGCTTTTTCAATTTTATTTTAAAGTTTATATTTATTCTATGACTATTTGTAAATTCAGACAATATTATACTAATTGTTTTTGATAAATTATTAATGATTTCATTAAAACTTCAAATTTTTATCAAGTAATACTGGATGCAAGATTATAAATAATTGGATCATAATTGATAATAAAAATTTTGAGAAATTAATAATATTTTATATTTTATTTATGTATGAGTAGGAAACTTCCAAAGGAGGCAGGAAACTTCACCCCTTAGGTGCATATTTGGGCAGTAAAGATCCATCCTCTTAACCTAGAATTCGGTTACATCTAACCAAAGTGTTTTTTAATCTATTAGAGTTTAATTAACTTGCTTAGAATTGATATATATTTTTTAGTTATTTTAATTTTTTTACTGCTTATAAAAGTGTTTAAGATTATTAATGACTCGATTTTTACTGTATCTAGCTCTTTCAGATTGAGTTTATTTTAATAATTTCTTTCTATTTTATGCTTTATTTCAACATTATTCTTACTATTATCCTATCTCCTTAAATTAAGAGACAAATTTAATATTTCCCTCTTAAAACAACTGGGCTTTAAGTAAATTAATGTTGTGAGATTACTTTAATTTATATTAAGATTTAATGAGATTTAAAAATATATAATTTTTTCATAAGACTTTTAGAACTGCTTTGATACTGTCACAAAAATGTGTAATAAAATTTTTTGTGTATTACTTATATTTAAATTAATACTCTTAAGTTATGGGATTTTTCAGGGTTTTCATCACTCCTTGAAGAGGAACTTCAATAGTTCTGTATCTAAATCTTTGTTAATTTGCTATGTGATTATTCATTATGCTTAAGGAGAGAAATTTATGGCAAATAATATTGGGATTTGGGGAATTTTATCTTCATGACTGGGCACGTTGCAGATTCCGTATTCAACTTATTTTGATACGTTATGGCTATTAGGCTAGCTTAATTTTTATTTTTAAAAAGTAAAATTGTAAATATTAATTTGAGATTTCTCATTTATACTCTAATTTATATTATTTAAAAAATAATTAAAAATGTCGATAAAAATATTTAAAATTTATTGACATTAACATCAGAAATATTTGAAATTTTATTATTTTAATTTTTTCCAATAAATATAGTTTGAAATTATAATTGTCTCTACTTTCCATTAAACTTTCTCTTCATTTTTCATTTATATTTATGAATAAATTCTCATATCCTTGTAATATTTATCTAAGTCTCCTATACTTTCAATTGATGTATATTAATATTACTATTATCAAATACTCGAGAATTCGAAAGAGGCATTTGACATAGTTTATGTACTTGTGATATGATGAATATATTAGGAAAAGGATTTTTACTTCCTAATTTTTACAATCATTAGATTTGATTTATAACAACAAAATCTTTCTATACACTAGTTTATTTACTAAATATGGATGAATTCAGTATCTTATTATTCTAAATTTTTACTTATTCTTTTTTGTTTCATTTGCTGGAAATACCTATTATATTTCACAGCGAAATCTGTTTTTTCTTTAAATCCCTATTATTGTTACTTAAATTATTTTCAATTTTTGTTAAATACATGATTTTCTTGAAGAAGATGTTTTCTCCATTTTTTAGTAGGACTCTTTTACTTATTCAATGAAGTTCACAAAATAGATTCTAAGTCTATTTACTTAATTGGCTTTTCATTTGAATTTAATTTGTTGTTGAATACCAAAATATTTTTTAAAAATGTGTTTTTATTTTTTGCTTTCATTAACAGCATAGCAGTTTCCTATCAAAGAATGAGTAATTTTTATAATGTTTTGGTTGAACGAATAAACTTGTCACTTGGATGCTTTGATTGTTGATATCAAAACAAGGTTTCTTAAGAGTTCTTATATCTTTACTTGAAGTAAAGTGAGATAAAATTAAGGAAAATAATCCAGGCAACTTAAATTAAAAGCGGGATTTTAGTTTAACCTAACTATGTTCATTATTTGAGAGTTATAAAATCAAATATTTTGTTAGTCTTTGCTTAAATCCATAGAATTATCTACCCTTTTGATATATAAAATATTGACTGAATAAATCCAATGGAACTTCCTTATATCTCATATTGAATGATTTGGAATTTATCTTAGAGATATTGATAGAATAGGTGCTTAAGTTCTAGATATAGATTGACTTGTTCTTTTTAAGTATGTGAAGTGCCTAACATATTTTGAAATAAAATATATAATTTTTATGTTGTCTACTACTTAAAAAATTCTTATCTTCATTCAGATGTTGGTATTAATGAATTTTAATGATGTTTTGTTAATAGTTCAAGTAATTTATTAGAGTTTACATCTTAATTCCATAATGATTTATCAATCTACATATTTGAAAATTGATGAGTCATTTGATTCAACTAGTATTTCGTTATAATTTAAGGACCTTCCTTATAAAGTCTCACAGCACTTTAAGTAATTTTCTAGCATTATCTTACATTGAACTACTAATGTTTCTTACTTAGTATTGACTTTAATTTGACTATTAAAGCTCTAGGAGTAACTTAACTCTTAGAAGATTAGTATTATAGCTCGATTATTATGAAAATTATCATTTTTAAATATCTTTTAGAAAATATAAGTCTATAGTCCCCAAATGCAGTAATATAATTAATTTTATTGAATTTAGATGTTCCGTTCAAGTCTTCGCCATTTTCAGATTAGCTTAGCCTCATTATAATTTGTAATTTATCATCAAAATTTTCATTACTTCTTTATTGATAATAGTTTTGTTAAGTAGGTAGACTTATTTAATGAAGTGATTGTTTTATTGATAAAAATCATCACTTGGTTGAGGTTATAGTTACTCTGTCTTTACCTTTGTATCCTAAAAATGTATAAGGTCAACTAGTTTCATTACTCATTTGATTTGTGAAGTACCAGCAATATTGTTTATATCAAATTTAAATTGTTTTCTTGCTTGAAAACTAGCACATTTTAAGTTATTAGAGTTGAATTTTTCCCACAAAGAGGAGCTGTGATAAACTCTTTATTATTTTATAAATTATATTATTCATTTTAACATTCAATATTAATGAGCCATATGATTCTATTAATTAACTTAAGGAACACAAAATTCATTGATGAGCCCTATCTAACTCATCAAATATGCTGTTTTAATTTCATAATACATTTATAGGGATTCTTCATTTTATCTTTGGTGACAGCTGCCTGATCGTTTTATAGGACTCTTAAGTACTGCTTGTTGATTAGATAATTACTATTAATATCTTTCTTTTCTAATAATTCAAAGATTTTAATTTGGATGGGTAACCAACTTGCAATGAGCAGCCTCATTCATTTAAATGTTATAGTTTAATGAAGAAGAGTTTTTCTCATAATTATTCATTACTGGATATAAGACGGCGAATCGTTCAAAGAAGGATTTTATATATTTTATTTGAAGGACTGTAAAGTAAATTATATACTGTACTTGGTTAACAATTCAATGAATTAAAGCTATATGAGTATTTAATAACATAAACTTGCCAAGACTCTTTCTCCAGGTAAGAATTAAGGATCTTAAATATACGAACTTAAGATTGATATTATTTTTATACGTTTTTATTTACTCATTAATGATGTGTTACTAGATCTCACACCTCTCTACAAATGTAATTCTTTTAATAAAACTATAAAATTGAAATAAACCTGCTTAATTTGAAGCATATTATATATATATATATATATCTAAGTTGTCTTCAGTCTATGTTTATTTTTTCCTCTATATCTTTTACTATTTTGAGTAACCCTTGGTTAAGTACTATCTATCCCTCAAATACCGGGCTTTAGCTTTTGTTAAATTAAGTTGATCGATTATATACCAAGGGTTTTATTGTTACTATTTTACTCTGAAATATTCTGTTTATAAGACCTCATTAATTAAAATTTTATATTTATAATTCTATATAAAATGAATATCCTTTAATTGATAAATATTATTGCAAACATAATCTATTAAGTGTTATTATTGGGAAATTATATTTTAAAAAATGATTTCGCTGCTATTCAATACAATTATTAATAATTTATAATTATTAATTTTTTTCCCTTAATATATTCTTTCTCAGTTTATCTTGTTTAAATTAAAATATTTTTATAACCGATTCTTGTTTTCAGCACAGTAAGATATAAAACTCACAATTATTAATATTTTTTTGTTATTGTTGAAAATATAAAAGAAAAAACAGTTAATTATAACAATCAGTATTGAAATCATCTATTATCAGAGGATATTCTACAGAGCAATTCTAAATATAATGAAACCCCTGAAAATGACACCAATTAACTAGAGCTTATTTAGTAATTAAACTATGATACTAATAAATATAATCGCTATGATTTATACGATTATGGTGATGATTCATCTTCAACTGATTTCTAAGAACACAGAAATGATATGGAAAGTAGTCTGTAGATTTAATTTACTGAGCACTTTCAAGAGAGCAAAAGTTCTAACACTTGTTGAAAATTCACTTCATCAAGCTGATTAATTTCATCTTCAAATAGTTTAATTAAATGTAGCATATCTTAACATCTTAGAATTAATAAAAAGTAAATATATTTTTCTCATTTTACCAATTAAAAATATTCAAGTTCAAGAAAACATTTAATTAGTTAAAATTCAAAAGCAAATTGAGAACTTTTAAGTATTCTTTAAAATTTATTAGTCAATTTAAAATATAACTGAAATTCAATGTGGGTTTAATCATTATGAAAATAATTATAAAATGATTAATAATAATTTTTCAAATTATTTATTCTATTTAAATAAATAATTCTTGCCATAAAGAAATGGAATATTGATTAGCAATAGTACTATCTAAATTTTAATAATACTTAGGGCATCGATATCAAATTTCTAATTAAAAATAAATGCTAAAACTGCAAAAATATAAATCTGTAAATACAGATAATTCTTAAGCTTTACAGAGATGGTTACTATAGCTTATTGCAATTAGATAGTATAATCAGAAAATAATGGCTCTTTTAAGTTTTAATGCCTTCATCAACCATCCTACCAATTGATCTCAATCACTTTTTAATTTTTCTATATGGTCAATTGAACGACCATAATTATTGAAATGATCAATATGATTTCTTTCTCAATCCAAGAAGTAGTCTCAAACACATCTATGAATCGAGAGAGTGTACTAAGGATGACAATTTGTAGAAATGTAATAAATTCTCACATTAGATTTGAACTTAAAAACATCAAAGTTACGGAGATAAAAGTACATTAAATTTACCAAATTTTGATGAGTCTGAAAGCCATGATCAGCCTTCACAAAAGAATCAAAAAATAATTAAAATAGCCATACACTTAATACAGACGAAAAAAAAGAAAAGAAATTTGGAATATTTATTTGTTTAATGCTGTGACTACCCTCTGAATAGAGGTTCAATTTTTATCAAGTAATCAAAATTTTTATTTTCCTCATAAATTATTCCCACCTAATATAAACTTGTAGAAAGATGACACAATATATGTCATTATAGCCAAAGAAATGATTAATTTATAACTTAGGAATATGGATTTCTAATCTTTCCTAAATTTAATAATTAAAATAGCTTTATTACCACATACATGGACAAAAACGGTAAAGACTCAAAATAAGTACTAAGTTCTAAGCTTTATAATAACATTTGAAAATGCTTAATTTTATAGAACTTAGCAAAATATAACTAGATGATTAAACAGCATCTTCATCTAAGATAAAAGATAATAAGGAATTTACTGCTAATGTCACGTCAAAATTTTAAGTTCAATAGAAATTCAAGATTAGGAAGTTATTAAAATACATTAAATGAGCGCACTTGAAAAATAAAAAAAAGTTAAAATACAATTGTATAAAGCAAAATAACTTGCTATGTAATATATTTAATTTTCATAATCAAACGATTAAGTAAATTGTTTAGAGAATGAATAAAATTTGCAAAAATATAATAAGTTAAAATTTTTCAAAAATAAGGGAAATTTAATATCTAATTAAGAATTTTAATATAATAGTCGATAGAGCAATAACAAAATTATGAATGTATGAGCATATACATCGACAGTGCTAATTGTTTTTACATTATATGTAAGTCTATTAAATAATCTCCCAAGTTATTCTGACATCCTTCTTTAGACTTATATCTTCAATTTATTTTGTTAATTTTAATAATATATCAACTCAAGACGTTGCAGTATTCAAAACCCCAAAACCCCTTAGTGAGGTTTATAAGTGCTTTGATTAGTAGGGTAAAGTTGGGGTTTTATTAGGGTTAGTAGAGAAAACGCAAGTTTAATGAGACTTTAATATGTATTTAATGAGTATTAGTTTAATTATATCACACGAATTTTACTTGCTTGTCTTTGTTGTATCTCTTGAATCTCGCTTTCTTTAGTGGTTCGAGCATATCGTCTAAGGATTGTCTTGGATATGCTGGAGCTCTTACTATTATCTTCTCTACAATCTTCTTTATTTCTTAGCATACATCATCTTGTTTTATGTGCTTCTCAGCTAGATTTATTGATTATTTTTCATATTTTGTATTAATGTAAGTCATGCTTTCCATATCGCACTCTAAAATTATTGCAGCTACTGCCCAAACATCCCACTAAATAGAGCCATTAGTCCATTTCTCTCTGATTGGGAAGTAACCTGGAGTACCAAGAACCTTTGCTAAGGTTACAATCTCTTATCTTAAGGCTCTATTAAAATCGATTACAACTACTTCTAAAGGGCAAAGGTTTAGCATAACATTTTCAGGCTTCAAATCTCTATGAACGTATCCAAGCTCGTGAAGTTCCTAAACACCCTTTATCATATTAGATAGAATATCATTCAAGTCATCTGGGTATCTGTTTTAATATAGATAATCTCGGAGAGTCATTTCAAACTTTTTTAGCCTTAGTGCGATGAAACCAAACCCTAAAATAACACCATCTAGCTTGAGCAAATTCTTGCAATCTTTTTTCTAAGCCTCTCTAAGTACAATATATTCGTTAGCAAACTCATTTTGATACTGCTCGTTTTTAAGGAGATAGCTGAAAGGATATACCTTGTAGGCATAGTCATCAACCACTATGAGTTTTGCTTTAGCAGGTACGTTTATATGTAAGTAGTTTTCAATACAACTGCTAAGGTCTACTGCATTTAGTGCAGGAATATACATGGCTCTCTCTTAAAAGCATGCTAAAAAGACATTACCAGCAGGTTGATTCATTAATTCTATTCGCTTCTGCCTCTTGAGCTTCTCCTGTTGTTCTTTTTAAGTCTCAAGATTATTAGATTTTCTTTTAGCGGGCACTAATTTCTAAGTCTCTTTATCTTAAATCAAGAACTCACTTAGGTGATGCTTCTGCATATGCTTCTTAACTTTAGCTGAGTGAGTTTAAGACTTCTCACAAGTCGTGCACTAGTACCTCCATCGATCTTATCATGCTTAAAATACACCTTAGCTTCCAGAGTGAACCTCTTTCATATGTCTCTTCAAACTGGAATTAGTAGAGAAAAAATTTTAGCAGTCTTAGCATTCAAAAGTTTTAATCCTTTAAATCTGAAGCTGTTCCTTTTCTTCTTCAACATCTTTTATTGTTGTTTAAACTTCTATTTCAGCTTTCTGTTTCATGTTTTAAACCTATATAATAAAAACTTGTGCTTCAAATTCAAGAGCTCTTAGCTCTGCCTCCCTCTCAATGTATATAACTTCTTGTTTTTGGTTTAACCAAAGTTAAGCATTGATTGACCTGCTCCTAAAAGTGCCGCTCTACGATTTAAGTTGACCGCCATGTTTAAATTCAAATTTAAATTTGTATTATAAAGCTCTTAAAACCTCTATAGCTATAGCTGGACTATATAGGAGTTGCTACAGCATTAATGATGGTTTGATCTCAGCTCTAAGACTTCATATTTATACTCAGTTTATAACTATAATTTTTGTTATTTTGCACTTAATAATTTTGATTCTGGTACGAACTCAGATAAAGTTCAGGTTGGTACTGGTACCAATTAAGTTTTGAACCAGATTGGAACTTTTCCATTAAAACCTCACTGGATTAAAACTAGGTACTAATTAAGTTTTGGTACTATTAAATTGGTACCAATTAAACTTAAACGAATTTAGTACCGGTACTAATTAAATTTAAACAAATTTAGTACTAATTTAATGGAACTAAATTGATAAAAATGGAGCTCCATCTCTGAAGTTTGTTACAGCTTCTGCGAACCTTCTCCACGTATCTTTACAGGGTTGACCTCCTATAAGATGCCCATATTTAATAGTAAGATTTTAAAGGAAAGGATCCAGAAGTCTATAAATTAAAACTTGAAATTCATTAATAGGAAGAGGAACAAAGATGGAATCATTCAATGAACAAATGAAAAGGGTTGAGGCTCAAGAAATGATATCAAGATTCAGAAGCAAGGAGGATCTCTATCGATACCTTACTTAGCATGGTAAAATAAATTGATGTTAATCAACGATGTATACAGTTGGTCTATTCCTTCCAACGATGGAAGGTACTAAAATATCATTCTTAAAAGCAATACTCTGCGAGGAGAAGAAAGCTTTTAAAAACATAGAAATCAAACTGATTGAAATACCTAACTACCCAGAGATTTCAGTCACAAATCTCTACGAGGATGCAATGAAAGATGATGAAGTGGTTATTTACCTTCCTAGCAAGAAGTAACTCTCAAATAAATTGCCTGAAAGAAACTTCTTCTTTGGTGTTCTTGGTACAATCAAAGAGGATTATTTGAGAGAAATTATAGAAGAAGCTCATAAGAAACGCTACTCTATTTCTCCTGAAGATTAAAAGAAGCAAGGAATACTAATAAGCGAGACGTGGCTAGCAGAGCTTAAGAAGCATCCTTATCTCTCTAGTAAACTTTGATTTATAACTTTTTAGGGAAACCTGGAACTGGTATATTTCTAATGAAAGAGAATGCAAAGGTTCACAGAGAGAGAAAGTCTCAGACCATTCATTAAGTTAGCAAGAGACTTTATAATGAAGTTTAAAAGTCTGATGAAATGAACATTGATGCTGGTGCTGGTACAAAGAGAAGAAACATGGGTCCTAGTAAAGCACCAGAGGAAGAAAAGAAAGAGAAGCCGAATCCATTTGAGAGTTCGTTTGATATGTGAAATAATTCATTCATTTAAGTCTAACACTTATTAATAAACATTCATTCTTCTTTTCCTTGCACATATCGTAGTCTAGTCTTTACCCACTCTCTTGCAACTACTCTGTATTAAGTCTACTGTGTCGATTGGTAGATCATGCATTAGGTGATACAGCAAGAGTTTCTTGTAGTGAGTCTTAATCTAACTCCAATAGAATTCGATTCCATTAAATTGAGGACTGTAAGGAACGTTATACACAGGAGTTATCTTTAATTCTTTATAAGCTTTCTTAGATTCCTTAGTCTTATGAACTGAGAGGTTATCAACGAACAGGATTATCTCTTGATCGTTGTACTTATCTCTTAGTTTATGTAAGAACTCTATATACTGCTCTCGCTTAATAGAGCGAGGATGAATAACATAAGTTTCTAAGCCTGAATCTTCACTGATACCAGCCAAAATTGCGTGAGTGACAACCTTAACCTTTTAGTCATACACTTCTATATTATCGTACTTCTTGTACCAAGACTTATTAATAAAGGTGTTGAACGTAAACACAGCTTCATCAGCGTGTATGAACTTGATGTTATTATCAATAGACCTCTGCATTTAATCATATATATAGTTTAAATTATTACTATAAAATGGCAGAGTAAAGTCAATCACTCTCTTCACTCTGTTGACAGTCTTGAAGGTAATACCATTCCTTCAATAAATATTTGCGATAGTCTATGGTGAGATACGCATGTCAGGAAACTTGCGATGAAACATCACAGCTCGCTAGTCAAGTGGGAAATGTGCCCAATACTTAAGAGTCTTAGAATCGCAGAGATATTCAATATGCTGCTAAGAGAACTTTTATTTTCTTACAGGATGTTATCAAGAACCAGAATTGAAATGCTAAACAGCTAGCAAGCAGTGATACCTTACAGTCGAAGCACTCTTACACAATAGCTTTGCAATCGCACAATAATTCATCACTGGTTTGAGTTAGTCTATATTAATACTCGCACCATACCTAAGCTTAAGCAGTAAATCTAAATATTTCTCATCATAAATAGACCCCAAAAATCGCTAATTTCTATTTCTCATTTTGCAAACTGGCCTAATTTCTCTACTAACCCTAATAAAACCCCAACTTTACCCTACTAATCAAAGCACTTATAAACCTCACTAAGGGGTTTTGGGGTTTTGACGTTCTCTAATCTGCTAAAACATCAACAAACTTTTAAGAGGCTTGAAAAATTTGGTAGAGGAGAGCTTAAAGATTAATCAGTGTAAACGGAAAAGGTTAGTATTGGAAAAAGTATTGATACCAGAGATAATCAAAGCAACAGCGGAAGTAAATCAAGATTGCAAAGTAGCAGAAGGGTTGGTGAGAAGGGTTATTTGGCAGTCAAATAGCAAACAAATTAAAGCAACAGAAATGAAAAGTCCATTGGTATTGATAAATTTAATTAAATTATTTTCATTTTTGGTTAGTAAAAATGTACGGCTCTGGGGTCAAACACATCCCCCCAATAATGTATATTTTTCTTTTTGTAGACTGATAGAGTTTTTGACGCTGAGTAATAGTAGCTAATGTACTATGCGTGCGCGATCAATAGTTTTCGAGGTATGACGCGATATAAGTTCACTTTTTATATAAAAAATTAAAGAAAAATTTATGTAAAATTTACAATTTTTCAAAAATTAAATTTTTATTTAAAAATGTCAATTCAGCCAATAATATACGATGTTAATAAAAATTATAGATCTTATTATGTTTATCAAAATATACTATAATTAATTTTTTCCGCTTTCTTGGAAAAAAATTAAATGCGGAAAAAATTAATTATAGTATATTTTGATAAACATAATAAGATCTATAATTTTTATTAACATCGTATATTATTGGCTGAATTGACATTTTTAAATAAAAATTTAATTTTTGAAAAATTGTAAATTTTACATAAATTTTTCTTTAATTTTTTATATAAAAAGTGAACTTATATCGCGTCATACCTCGAAAACTATTGATCGCGCACGCATAGTACATTAGCTACTATTACTCAGCGTCAAAAACTCTATCAGTCTACAAAAAGAAAAATATACATTATTGGGGGGATGTGTTTGACCCCAGAGCCAAATATACTTTATATAAATTTAAATATTCAACAAAAAGATAAATTATAAATTTAAAATAATTTTCTTAATTATAGATTTATAAAAAAAATGTAATCAATAACAAATAAAAATTATAGGCATCGCATTTTAGTTTTGTTTTAAATAAAATTTTTAAAATTATATATGAATTTTTTATAAGAATAATGCATAAATATATTTCTTTCGCTTTTTGTTTACTAAAATGTAAACCTTTCTAAAAAAAATTAAAACTTTAAAGTTAGATAAACAAGAATAATAAATTGTTACTACACTCTATCTTTCATCTATTTTAAATATTGTTTTTGAATTTAAAGTATAAGAATAACTCCCCAAGACTTACCTAAAGAAGTTTATTAATAAATTTAAACTTATTTCTGCAATATCAAAGATTTTATAGTGGGCAATCAGAACGAGTTAACAAATGAACAAGCCAAGAAATTCATGAAAAAAAATCCAATTTTACAGATAATTAAGCAATCATTCTCAGAGAAGTTTCAGAAATAAATGTCTCAATCTCCAATCGATTTAAAACAGAAGATGGTAGAACCTAACATAATTAAACTTATCGAAGAAGCTATGGACAGCAAAGTCAAAGCTGACTTAGATTAAGACTGTATATTATATTTATATTTACAGGTAAATTAATTTAATTTAAAATTGATAAAATATAAAAAATTATATGACTTATTGCAAAGCTGCGAAGAGAGAGATTATTAGATGTTTACAACTTATATGTATGATTCACTTCTAATGCAGTATGGCTTGAAAACCATTGCAAATAAGAACATCATCATGATTTAAAATACTTATTTATTATTCTGTAATGTATTATACTTATATGATAAATAACGGTTTAAAGTCATTCGAATAATACCCCTATGGTAATTTGATATCCCGAATCTTAGGAATCAGTGAGCCTTAATTTTATGCGAGATTCAGTCTCTATAATAGTTCGAGCTCATCTATTTTTTCAAAGAAGTATAGCAAGACTGGGTTAAAAGATTAACTAAAATGAGTAAGTTCTTGTTTAATTCAGATTATCTAAAGTCTCTTTGTTTTTAAAATTTAATGATTATTTTACCTTTCTTTAGACTAAAAAGTAAGTGAAGAAACAGTGAACAATTTGAAAAACGGTGGCGAATGCATGATTTTCGATATAATTGATGAACTGAGAATTGCTTTCAAAGATGACAAAGAATTGACTGAAAGAATCCTCTCAAACATCAAGCCAGACAACTACAAAGCCATAGATCACAAAGATAAGTCAAAGATGAAAACATTTTAGATTGAGTTTAGTGTACTTAAGATCACCAGTAGAATAGCTAAACTAGGCAAGGATTTGAAATTTATATATGATACTCTTGATAAAGATAAATCAGGTTCCTGTAAGTTATACTTATATTAAGATCATTTTATGATTAACTTTTTCATAATAGTGGAGCCAAATGAATTGCTGATTGGACTGAAAAACTCATTTAATGTATATTTATCGCTTGATGAATCTGTGGCTCTATCGAAATACCTAGATGAAGATGAGAGTGGAGACATTGATTTTTCAGAGTTTGTTAAAAAGATTAACTTAGGGGATTTATAGAATAAGGCGCATTTATACACCATTAGCAAGGTCATGTTTATGGATTTAATGCTCAAAGAGTGGGAGTTTTACTTTTGTTAATACAATTTGATTATAATTGTATATTTTATATCTATAGATAATATTGTAATTAAATATTTTTAATTACTTGAGAAGGGAAAGACCAAAGATTATAGATGTTTTCAAAGAATTTGATGATAATGGAGATGGCGTGCTTGTGTTAAAATAAATAAATATACTAAAAATATATCTTGAATATTTTAAGCTTAAATTTCCAGCATTAATTTAATTTTTTTATAGACGAATTTGAAACTTTATTAAAGTCACTTGAACCATCAATCTCAAAGAAAGGAGCTCTTCGTCTTTTCAAGCAAACAATCACAAAATTCGAAAATAAATAAATAGATGATGATAAATTAAGTCCTGAAGCTTTTTGCCACATGGTATAGTATAATAAACTTGGTGGATTTGGAAAGGAATTATTTAATGATTATTTCAGACATAAGATAGCTCCAAGTTAAAAGCTATTATCTTTAATTTATAATAAAAAGAGAATTATTTTATACAAAAAAAGACATTAAAAATAAACTAAATTATTAAATTATCGAAGAAAACTATGAGGATGTAATGATATTTATTTTGCTTATTTTATACATTTTTATGGTTTATAAATTGAGATTATGAAAATTAGTTAAGAAATAAAAGTATTTAATTTAATATGAATAATTAAGACTTCCTAAGAAACCTACTCAATTGACAAAGAACTATAAGTATATTAATATATTTAATAATAATTGATATTAATTATACTTAAGCTTCTCTGATTCAGACTTATTAAGAGCCTATTTAGGTATGATTTTTAGTAACATATTAGTACTCCACATGCTTCTTCTTAACCTTTTGAATGCAAATATAGTGAAATAAACCATCGATCCAATTAAGAGTGCCAAGAACACAGTGTATACTGCGATAAATTCAGTAAGCAATTTCTTAAAGTATTTGAGTGCACTATCCATACATTAATTTTCAAGTTCTATAAAAGATTGACCCATTATATACATTTTTGCATCAATAAGTTCAATTGTATCGTTGTTTGAGAGTTCTGCTCTTAGGAAAGTTTCATTTCTACGTTTCATACTTAGAGCAGTATTGAATGCAAGTTCTAGTTTCTGAGAGTGACTTAGCATAAAGAATAAAGTATTGGTCATGCCTTTAAGTAGCAGTCCATTTAAAATATCATAAAAAATAAATGTTAATTTAGAGCTTTCTTGCAGGGACTTTGAAGATGCTGATATCCATTTTAGAATACAACATCACAGTACTTATCAGTTTCAATGTCTTTGATGTACTGTTTGGCATTTTAAAAATATTCAGGAACGTTTTTTCTCAATTCTTTATATTGCTATTCTTATGCCGAGCATGATTAGAGAAAATATTGACTTGCATGCATGTCATTGTCTGGCAAGGTAAGTGACTCATTTCTAATTTAGTTTTCCCTTAAGTAACTACAATAACATAAATAGTAGCTCTATAGATGATTTATACAACAATTTTTGTTATAATTAGATTCTCAAAGCATTGCTCCTTGCTAAATATAATCCCAAGGTCTTAAGATGAGTTGGCTGCAGTTTAATAATTTTTGATTGCCATAAAGTAGCTGATGATAAAATATACTGAAAATACTATCATAAGTATCATAACAAACATAAACGTGATAGTTTTCTTTCTGAATGCTATGGTCTAAATTTTAACGAGATTTTTTTCTAGAATTTCCTCTTTAATTTTATTTGCTTCTATTTATGCAGGGTCTTCTGGAGCCTTTTTGCTTCCATTTTTAAATTTTGTACCTTTCAACGAATCTTAATTAATAGACAAATTGCTTTTGTTATCTTTATTATTTACGGAGGATACTTAGGAGGAAGAGTGGTGGCTACTATAATCAGATTCAGAATTTGCATTTTGAGAATTTTATAAATGATTGTTTTATCTGGCAATCTTGTTTTTCTTTGCAATTCTCAATATCTCTTAAGCCTATTCTTCCTAGTTTAAAAAAGGTATAATAAAAGTTTAAAACCAGTTTTCAACAATAGAATTTACTTAGTGTGCGAGATTTGTGATGTTCTTGGAGTTGTTAGAGGCATTAAATTTTTAATTTGCGCTTGTGTTATGGTCAATTCTTATCGTAGTGTCTTAACCCATAAGTCTTTTTTAACTAGAGTCAAGCATGCTGCTCTCCTGAAGCATTCTTAAATCTGAAATTCCATCCAGAAATTCATCGTTATAATTATAATGAGTAAATATTAATGGTTTAATTTGCAATATAGACCATGCTAGCATAATCCATTGACTTCATGTCATCGAGATTGTTAAATTATATTGCATTCTTCTCGTTCAGTTTCCTTTGAGAAGATGTGATGTCCAATTTCTCACACTCCTAACAGTTTTAAATGTAGAAATCAATTTCTTCTCTTGAAATTCTCAAAAAGAATGCCAATGCATTGTATTTGCGTTCTTCTGTTTTACTAATAATTGGGGAAATCACACAGGTCACTAGGAAAATGGTCAAAACCGATATAATAGTAGTTATAAGTGCTTGTTCTTCTGATGATTCTGAATTACTGACACTAAACCATTTTTACTCGATGTTTTATGAGTGAATATTTATATTGAAACAAACTGAAAAAAATCAATTTTATATTTTAGGTTTATCTTTGATATACATATCTGCAAATAAACGATTAAATTAGCGGACCACACTATTTCCATTAAAAACTATAAAGTAGAGTGTCTGCTCTTCAGTAGTTGGTCTATAGGAAAGAGATTTATTTGCTCTTAATGACTATAAATAGGTGTTCCCCTTCATTTAGTTTTGCAGGTATGATTATAATTTTTAATTTACGATACTCTTTAAAATTATAATCCTATGCTTGAACGAGTCTGCTAGTAAAAAGACTTTGCATATTTCTCAAAGTGACATTTTCTTGTTTCAACTGATTGTTTTCCATCAAATAAATACATTTTAAAATTTTACAACATAAGTCATATAACTATTTATGTTTATGTCATTGTAATTTGACTTTTAGATAACTCATTTTCAAAGTTGTCTGAGTAGCTGTATCCGCTATTATCCAAATAGTATTATGTTTTTACTAGTTGATCAGTCTTATCTCTTAGCATATCTTAGTAGGATTTGTACCTATCGCTCAATACTTTAGACTGATTTTGTTCATAGCCATTTGCAATGTTCATCATTGATCTTAAAAGAACTCTGATACTTCCGGAGAAATTCACTCTGTCCATAGAGCCTCTTACTTGTCTTACTTCTAACTCTGAATTATTATGACTTTAAATGTTAAGAACAAGGTTCACAGTTGCAATCGTAATGGATACTAAAAACATGAAGAGAATAAGCTAAATCACGATTTTCAGAATTCTTGGAGTTTACTGTTTGTAAAAGCTGTGAAATTACTGCATTGCATGATAACTCGAGGTTGTTGAAGAATTTGAAGAACCAGCTGATGAGGATCCAGCGCTTCCACTATCTTCATAAGGCAGAGAATACTTCTCCTCAAAAATCTATTGCTATTCTTTGAATTAAGTATCCTCTGACTTTTCATCAAGGTTAATAGATTAAACTTAGTTGATTGATATCACAACATAACCGATATCAAGTTTTCCTTGGCCATATGACTCTACAAAAATTGAAACTTTGGCATTTAACTCCTCATAAGTGTTGTTATACAAATCCAAATTGTCTGAAAAAGAAGAGAGATCAAGGAAATGAGAAGCATCATAAAATTCTCTACCTGGCCCTTTAACCTTGGTCAATTGTTTAATTTCATCAAAGTTGAAATTTTTAAGTACATCACCAATGCATCTTTTCTTCTCAGTAAATGAAATTTCTTGTACATCTTTATATTGATTTATGCCTGCCATTTCTAACATTCCCATAAAATTTTTGGATACTTCATTTATCTAGCCATCATACATATCGATTGTCATAAAAAATTCAGTTGGTTGGTATGATATTTGAAGTAATTTTCTATAAATTATTATTTTGTATAAAAGTTTCACCATAAAAAACTCATTTTAAAGTATTAATTAAAGACTTTTCTTTTTTTTTTTATCGATGGAAAATAATTACCTTAATCATAAACACTAGCTAATCGTTTTTGTATTTCAGCATATCTCTAAAAGGCATCATTTCTTTTATAATGTTGACAAAGGCAATATAGCTATATTGAAACTTTTGTGAATAATGAAACTTGACAACTATCTCAATTGGAAAGAGTGAGTTATTCTTATCTATCATAAAAGCAATAAATTTCCTTCCTAGCAAGACTGAATCCCCAGTTTTATTATACCTTTTCATAAATTCATCATGCTTTTCTGAGACTAACTTAGGCAATATAGAATTAATATTGAGGAATTTAGCCTGTTCATCCTCTTAAAGCAACCATCTTTTGAGTATTTTATTAATGAAAAGTATTTTTCCATTGGATTATACGTGCCCATCTGTGACTATAAAGCCTGAATCTTCATTCATGAGTTTGCTTTTTATGTTAGATTAGAACATTTTATTCATTTGCATAACTCCTCGCATTTTTTGCATAAATATGTGGTAGCCATCTAAATCGTTCATTATTTTTAGCTGAATTTAGGCGAACCAAACATAAATCTTAAAATCTTTTTGAATCAAGTTGTCTTCAATTTGTTTGAAAGTTTAATAAGTGTTTCTTATGCTGTCTGCTATTTTTTCTCCAGTATCATATTAATTTCTATTTCAAAATTAAATAAACAATATGTAAATACTAATCTTTCATATTGCTTATATGGGTCTACATCATCATTGACAAAACCTTTCCAAAATTCAACTGCATCATAGCTCATTTGGTCAACTTATGAATGAAAATTGTCATACAAGTCATTAATTTTAATAAAATGCTCACCATCAACCCTAGCTTAAGATATATCCAATGAGTTTTGATTTTCAATTCGTTCGTACTCGTGAAGTATATAGAATTCATTGACATATTTCGACCCCTTGTCAAGCCACGACATATTTTTGTCACTGAATTAACGAAGCTGACTTATGCATAATTGTGGTCTCTTTGCTATGAACATTGAATCTTAAAAACCATATTATAAAGCAATTTTATGAAACATTATCATAATATAATTAGTTGAATAGTAGTTGCAAAGTATGTGTATTTTCAAACTCATTGGAAATTTAGCTTTAACATCATTAAAGAAGATCAGAATTTATAAACTTTTATATTATTTTTCATATTGTATTTTGAGAATGAAATTAGACAAGAACCTATGCTTAATGTACTAAACTTCAATTTTTACAGCTTTTCTTTCTTTTTAAATTTCAGGTTAATTGTTTATAATTTTTCCTGAGACACCTCCTTCAGCTGGCATAGCCCCATCTTGCTATACCTTCTATGGCCTTTACTATAATTGCTTTTACAAATTATTAAGATTGGAATTGTTGCTTTTGCTTTGCTATGATGATTCGTCATCCTCCACGTTAAGTAATGAAAGTTCATCCTCAACCACTCTTTTGGCATATTTTTATGAAAAACCGTCTTCTTTCACTCTATTAATAGTGGAGCTAAACCAAAGCCCAGACTTTGAAGATATGTACTGCCTAATTTTTTTTAGTTATGACTTTTCGACTAAGAATACATTTGTAGCTTGTCTTTGACCTTGCTTGAAAATGTCTAAAAATTCCTACTATCGATTGCATATACAATCATTGTCGTAGCATTGAAGCTAATGTAACTCTAGGAGTTTTAAAATTTCAGAATAGTACTCTTAGCTTGCAACAGAGTCAACCATTGCTTCTTTAACAAGCTCTTGCAAGTATAGAAGTAAATACTCATCTTCAAGTTCTAGCTTTAGATGTCCACTATTAAATAGCTCTAATATTCTTTCCTTACGCCAATGATTGATTTAATAGATGAAGTATAGAAAGAAGGCTATAATGCAAAAGAAAAGGATAAACTCCTTGCTGTCATAGTCCTTTATTAGATACTTAATAACTCCAATTTATAGTATAAGTACTACGCTGCCTTGGAAAAACTTTTAGAGAAGATCGCTCTTTTTATGATAAATATCTGCGAAAAATAGTGTCATGAACAAATACAAAACTTGAACTATGAAGCTGCAAATAACTTCTGCATATATATAGGTTCCTGATGTATCAAGTCCTAAAATGACTGGATTCAATACTTTAGCTATAAATCCAAAATAAATGGCTTTTGAATTTGAATTACTCCAAGGGACTTGATCAGAGAGCATACAGAGCTTATAAATTCTTCTTGTATAGAAAATTATCATAAAGTAAAATAAGATTGAGAAAACATTAAGCACGCTGAGTCCTATCGATATACCAAGGTCATAACGAGAATAAGACTTAAATGCCCTTAAGGAGAATTCCAACATTGGCATGTATAGAACTTTGCTAAAAATGACAAGGACACAGCCGAACACTTTATGAATTGTGTTTTAATTATGAAGATCCTTAATCATTTTGTCTCTTTGTATAATTAAGCATATTACGAATAGCACTATCTAGGCAACATAGAAGCATAAAAGCGTGATTGATATCACCATTATTGAATCTAGATTTCTCACAAGAATATCTTGATATTAAGTAACGAATTAAAGTTGAATTGAAATCGTGGGAGGTTAACCATTGGGGTTCACATCATTTTTCAATCGTTCAAGCATGACTTGCTGTATGATCAGAGCATAGAAAATACTGCAACATCCCTCAAGGAAAGTCAATACCAGATATAGATAGGGAGTTATTATATTATTTGAGATCAAGGTCCATGTTACTCTGCTTATAGATTGGGAGTCATAAAGAAAGTTCATTTATATATGTGAATTTAATATTCTTAATGTTAAGATAGTAGTATAAAGTCAATAAATAATATTTCATAAAGTGATATTTTATGAATTTTAAATTTATCAGTCATTTTGAGTATCTTGCCAATAAAACTAAATATACTAAATAAGCATTACATATAAAATTAAACAAATATAGAGTTTAGTAAGTAATAATAGAAAATAGTATCAAACAATTCAAATCCTAAAAAAACAACTTGCAAATTAATATTATTGTATTTTTAATAGAAAATTAAACTATATTTCTTAATGAAGATGCTTTGAAATAATAAATACACATTAAAAATTTGAAATCCACTCATTTCCTTTCATTAACTAGTTTTTATCTTTAAATTTTTATATATTATAAATTATTAAATTATTGATAGAACTCTAAAATTTTAGATTTTACTGTTCAGGTTAATCTGCACATTTTAGCAAATTAAAAATTGATAATTATTCTTACTATTTGCACTACATCTTTTAAATAAATTATAAACATTAAATAACAATATATATATATCTGTAGTTTATTGAAATCATTTTTAAGGTTTATCAACTGCTCACTATTAAATTATATTAAAAAAATAAGATTAAATAAATTAATCATTAATAATTAAATGCTATAAGTTTCATTCTATAAATTCACTTTAAATGCTTGCGTATTTTTTACTAGATTTCTATTTTTTTGCATAAAGTACATTTAGCTTAAATTTTTACTTAAAAAAAGCTAAAAAACACTTCCAATTTATTCATTTAAAAAACGACTATAGTAATAATATTGAATTATTAATTCTTACACCATAAATTATTAGCAAGATAAATTTTACTTGGGAAAAAAAATTAAATTCTAGGTATTTAATGGAAGGACTGAGAAAAAGGCAAAAGCAAGCGCACATAGATCCAGAATAACAACTTGCAGCAGCTAAGAAATTAGAAAACAAAGAGGAGAAGACAGAAGTTAGAATTAAGTTCCAAGATGTCGAAGGAAACGAAATAGCAGATGAAATTATGATCGATTCTGCTGCATCTATACTTATTAGAGATAAGTTAATAATGATTTAAGTCATTATTAGTTTAAGATAGATCTCAACAAATTGCTCGACTAGCTGATTGGTGCTGATGAAAAGCAGCTCTATCAATTTTACTTAGATGATAAAGAAGTAAGGGGTTCAATTAAAGAAGTGTTAGAGAAAGCTATGAAAACTAACAAGAAAATTAAAGCGGAAACTATAATCCCTTTGACATACAAACCAGAGGCTATGTTTAGAATTAGACCAATCACCAGAGCATCTTCCACTCTTGAAGGTCACAGTGAAGCTATATTAAGTGTTGCATTCTCCCCTGATGGTAAAAGCTTGGCATCTGGCTCAGGAGATACTACTGTAAGAATATGGGATTTGTTGACAGAGACACCTCTGGAAACTTGTGTAGGCCATAAACATTGGGTTTTATTCGTTTCATTTTCTCCTGATTGCAAAAGGATTGCATCTGGCGGTATGGATCACAGTATTTTTGTGTGGAATGCAGAAGATGGTAAATAGGTTGGAAGACCACTCAAGGGTCATAAAAATTTTGTCACAAGTATCTCATGGTAACCAATGATATCCTCATATGAAAGTAGAAATATGGCCAGCAGTTCAAAGGATTAAACTATCAAAGTTTGGGATGTTAATAACTCTACTTGCATTAAAAATTTTACTTCACATACAGCATCTGTGACTAAAGTTCTCTGGGGAGGCGAAGGTTTGATCTATTCAGCTTCTTAAGATAGAACTATTAAAGTTTGGGATTTCGAAACAGGAGTAATGACTTAAGAGCTTAAGGGACATGCTCATTGGGTTAACACTTTAGCTCTTAGCACTGACTACGTTTTGAGGACTGGATGTTACGATCATACTCAAAAAGAATTCGAAGACAATAAATAAATGTAGAAGTATGCAATTGAGAGATATGAAAAGATCAAGGATCCTCAAGGTGAAAGACTCGTCAGTGGATCAGATGATCTTACTATGTTCATGTGGCAACCAAAGTAAGGAAGTAAATAAATCGCTAGAATGACTGGGCATTAAGGACTTATTAACATGGCAGCATTTTCACCAGATGGATTCTACTTAGTATCTGCTTCATTTGATAATTCAATCAAGATTTGGGATGGAAAGACAGGCAAATTTATAAGTTCCTTAAGAGGTCATGTGAATTCAGTTTATCAAGTAGCATGGTCAGCTGATTCTAGACTACTAGTCAGTGGAAGCAAAGACAGCACATTGAAAGTTTGGGATATAGAGAAGAGAAAACTCATGTTTGATTTACCAGGCCATGCTGATGAAATCTATGCTATTGATTGGAGTCCTGATGGTGAAAAGGTTGCTTCAGGCAGTAAAGATAGAATTTATAACAATATCATTTTTTAATTTATAGAATGCTTAGAATTTGGAGAAACTGATTTAGAAAGACAAATCAAATAACCTTTAATTAATCCTATATTTTTATTTTGAATTTCTAATTAATAATAAGTTAATATTTTCATTAAGTTAAAAGTGCTAAGCATTAAACAATATTGAAGGGTATAAGGATTCCTAATAATCCCACAGTCCAATCTTGATTCCAATTGACTTAATCATTTATAATTATAACAGTTATTAGAGGTACTGTGAGCGCAGATTAGGCAATATTAAATTAAATCAATTTTATAGAATCAATTCTAAAAAATATTATTAAATTAGATAGTTATAAGGATAGGGTGACCCACAGGGGCCTGAGGCTGGAGACTTTCTAATAGAGCTTTCTACTACACTAAGACCTGCTGAGGGTAGGCAGGGGGTTGCTGGGCTCACTGCATTAGGGGCCAGTTGGTGGGTTCAATCTGTCAGATCGTAGACTCCTCGAGTCGTCTGCACGCTAAGGATTTCCCTGCATTAGAAGAACTACCTGGCGTGAGTTCAGCTTCCTAGATAATAGGGAGCAGGATGAAGGTGGTGCTCAACCTTCAAAAGTGAGAAGATGAGAACCATAGAAGCCACGATAATGATTTTCCTCCCACACCAGGTCGGGTTAATGAGGCTACCACAGCGAAAGGACAGAGACTACGATCTCAACAGCGGTGGAACCTGGTAAGCGTTTTCTCCAGACTCCCATTTAATTGTTTACAGGAAGCAGATCTCTGCGAGCTCTGCGGGGGATATCCTAGTCTAGAGCTAGGCTCTTGTCTCGTATGCATCTCGGTATAGGGAGAAGTGAAATGGGGAGCGAGGTGGTTTT
>ARYC01005960.1:0-11191 GCA_000711775.1 Oxytricha trifallax | reverse complement strand
AATAGTAAGATTTTAAAGGATAGGATCCAGAAGTCTATAAATTAAAACTTGAAATTCATTAATAGGAAGAGGAACTAAGATGGAATCATTCTATGAACAAATGAAAAGGGTTGAGGCTCAAGAAATGATATTAAGATTCAGAAGCAAGGAGGATATCTATCGATACCTTACTTAGCATGGTAAAATAAATTGATGTTAATCAACGATGTATACAGTTGGTCTATTCCTTCCAACGACGGAAGGTACTAAAATATCATTCTTAAAAGCAATACTCTGCGAGGAGAAGAAAGCTTTTAAAAACATAGAAATCAAACTGATTGAAATACCTAACTACCCAGAGATTTCAGTCACAAATCTCTACGAGGATGCAATGAAAGATGATGAAGTGGTTATTTACCGTCCTAGCAAGAAGTAACTCTCAAATAAATTGCCTGAAAGAAATTTCTTCTTTGGTGTTCTTGGTACAATCAAAGAGGATTATTTGAGAGAAATTATAGAAGAAGCTCATAAGAAACGCTACTCTATTTCTCCTGAAGATTAAAAGAAGCAAGGAATACTAATAAGCGAGACGTGGCTAGCAGAGCTTTAGAAGCATCCTTATCTCTCTAGTTAGCTTTGATTTATAACTTTTTAGGGAAACCTGGAACTGGTATATTTCTAATGAAAGAGAATGCAAAGGTTCACAGAGAGAGAAAGTCTCAAACCATTCATTAAGTTAGCAAGAGACTTCATAATGAAGTTTAAAAGTCTGATGAAATGAACATAGATGCTGGTGCTGGTACAAAGAGAAGAAACATGGGTCCTAGTAAAGCACCAGAGGAAGAAAAGAAAGAGAAGCCGAATCCATTTAAGAGTTCGTTTGATATGTGAAATAATTCATTCATTTAAGTCTAACACTTATTAATAAACATTCATTCTTCCTTTCCTTGCACATATCGTAGTCTAGTCTTTACCCACTCTCTTGCAACTGCTCTGTATTAAGTCTACTGTGTCAATTGGTAGATCATGCATTAGGTGATACAGCAAGAGTTTCTTGTGGTGAGTCTTAATCTAACTCCAATAGAATTCGATTCCATTAAATTGAGGACTGTAAGGAACGTTATACACAGGAGTTATCTTTAATTCTTCATAAGCTTTCTTAGATTCCTTAGTCTTATGAAGTGAGAGGTTATCAACAAACAGGATGATCTCTTGATCGTTGTACTTATCTCTTAGCTTATGTAAGAACTCTATATACAGCTCTCGCTTAATAGAGCGAGGATGAATAACATAAGTTTCTAAGCCTGAATCTTCACTGATACCAGCCAAAATTGCGTGAGTGACAACCTTAACCTTTTAGTCATACACTTCTATATTATCGTACTTTTTGTACCAAGACTTATTAATAAAGGTGTTGAACGTAAACACAGCTTCATCAGCGTGTATGAACTTAATGTTATTATCAATAGACCTCTGCATTTAATCATATTTATATAGTTTAAATTATTACTATAAAATGGCAGAGTAAAGTCAATCACTCTCTTCACTCTGTTGACAGTCTTGAAGGTAATACCATTCCTTCAATAAATATTTGCGATAGTCTATGGTGAGATACGCATGTCAGGAAACTTGCGATGAAACATCACAGCTCGCTAGTCAAGTGGGAAATGTGCCCAATACTTAAGAGTCTTAGAATCGCAGAGATATTCAATATGCTGCTAAGAGAACTTTTATTTTCTTACAGGATGTTATCAAGAACCAGAATTGAAATGCTAAACAGCTAACAAGCAATGATACCTAACTGTTGAGGCACTCTTGCGCAGGAGCTTTGCTATAGCAGCATAATTCATAACTGGTTTGAGTTAGTCTATATTAATACTCGCACCATACCTAAGCTTAAGCAGTAAATCTAAATATTTCTCATCATAAATAGACCCCAAAAATCGCTAATTTCTATTTCTCATTTTGCAAAATGACCTAATTTCTCTACTAACCCTAATGAAACCCCAACTTTACCCTACTAATCAAAGCACTTATAAACCTCACTAAGGGGTTTTGGGGTTTTGATTGCGATCCGATTGCTTGATATAGGTAGCAAGAATAAATTCACTTTTTGTAATGTTATTTAAAACTATAATCTTACAATTGACTGTCAAGTATTTGTAAAGATACTCCTTCGATTTGAATCTACTCGTAAGTTCCTCACTTTTGACTAGTCTTAATTAGCTCATCTACTGCTCCATATTAAATTGTTTAGGGGTTTTTATTTTAAATTATTATTTATTCTGGGATTATTTAATTACATTCTCTGACAGAATGTGTTTTAATTCTCTTATTCTATAGTTTTCATTAGATGATTCATAAAATCGCAAAATTCTTGTTAAAACATTTTCAAGATTTGAAAAGTCAAACTTGACATGTGATTCTTATAATTACTTAGTAATTTATTGAGGAGGATTTTCTATATTCCTGAATTTTAAAATTTCTTCCTCAATTTTTTGACATTCTCTATTAATCTGAGAAGTTTAAGATTTAATTAAAATTTTTTATCATTTATAATTATCCTCTTTTATGATTTAAAGATTGGTTAAAATTTAATTATATTATTAAACTTTTGAGTTAATTGATTTAACGGGTATTAAATATGCTTAACTACAAAATGAAATCCTTAAAAAGGGATAGCTCCCATCAAAACAGCTCATCTGAGGATGACTCATAGCAAAGATTCGCCTAACAAAATATAGAGATCAAAACTCATTTTAAGAAAAGTAAGATTATTTATAACTTACTTCTAGATAAAAGAAATCTAGTTTGGCACTTAAAGCATCTGATGACAAAAAGCATGATTGAGATAGTTGCGGAAAATCCTTTGCCTCAAAGAGCAATCTTAATAGGCATTTTTGCGACAATCATCCTTCAAATCCTGGATCCCCGAAATCTCAAAAATCCTAAAAATAAATATCGCAATGAAGGTAATCCAGAAAACAATCGCTTGAGTGGGATCATGACTCAGACCAATCTTTGCAAGAAAATAGTAAAATCATCATTTAGTCTAGAGAATTACTTCAAAACAAATAACCTGTGAAGAGATAAAAACTATCTGAATAATAATAAAGTGATAACTTTAAATCACATTAATAACGAAACGAGATTTAAGAGAGAGGATCAAGTTACAATCTTGACTTCTTAAAATCCTTCAACTTGGAACAAAAGCTAATGATACCAATCTTTCATAGTCTCAGATCTATCGCATCAAATCCTAGTCCTATCGCAACAATGGGCACCCATTTTTACGGAACCCTCTCTTTTAAGCAAACCTACTACAGATTCAACAGCAAACTTAGATTCCTTGATGAGCAGCATTTGTAAATAAATCTCAGCAAGGAGTATGCTATTACAAAGAGAGCCAAGGATCTGGGATTCAAGAATGTAGTAAAGGGGGAAGATCACATTGGATTGGCCTACTAAGTCTTCGTCTACAACTATCATAATTTTCTGAGATTCAATTTCCACTCAAGAAAAGTCAAACAGCTATGCTTCGGGATCTTAAATGGTGTAAGTGAGCTTCACAGTCTAGGATTCCCTCATAGAATTTTAAATCCTAAGAATTTTTTCATAGATATAGATCCTCTTGAAATCAGGATTGTTAACTTTGAAAAAGCAATATTGCATTCTAATATAAGCTACTTCAACTTTACAGAAGACATTTCCATTCATGCTTCTCCAAGGATAGTTTACAGAAGGAGATTCCTTATTCGATCTCTATGCTTGTGCATGCATAATCATTTACACTTACATATGCAAAGACTTTTTCGTGAGCGTTGAATCCCAAGAGAACCCAATCGTTCATGCTAAGAAAATCAAAGATGATCCAAAATCCTCAAGAGCTCTATTTAAGATCACTGATTCTTTCATTCTTGAGAATGATCAGAGTCTTTGGATGAATCTTGAAAGTCTAATTGAGCAGACTTAAGAAATTGACTTCAGATCCTTTAAGCATAAGTGACCCTAGGGCTGAAATCTGAAAAGAAATCTCTTAACTCTCAAGATCAAAGCATAATCTTAAACTCAAGGATTAGCTTAACTTTTAATTGAAGTAAAACAATAAGCAGCTCCATAAAATAATTCTAAATTATTATAGCAATAATCAAAACCCCAAAACCATTTCAGTAGTTTGATATAGTTTTTGATTGATAAAAGTAGACTACTTTATTAGGTTTTTAATAGGGTTTATTTAGGGGTTTTATGTTTAAATATTTGTAATTTAATTGAGTATATGCGAGGTTTGGGGTCAGTTTATGACAGCGAGTATATAGATTTATTGTTTAAGTTGCGTTATGGTTGTGATAAATATAGTGAATAACTCTAGCCTGTTCTGAATTATACATCTATTGCAAGACTGCTCCATAAATCTCCTGCAACTGTGAGGTCTCATTGTCTATTAGCATTGAATTTAAAGAGACAGCAGCTTAATTCTAAGCCTAAAAGACCTCTAAAATTTTAGCAGCATCATATTGATTATCTAATTAATGATAAGACTCTTAAATACTGGGCTCACTTCTCTCTGGCCTAGAGAGCTGTGATGTTTCATCGCCAATTTCCTGAGCTTCATATCTCTGCTTAATCTATAGCGAACATATATAAAAAGAACGGAATATCTTACAAGACAGTCAATCGCATTAAGAGAGTGATTGACTTTAATGTTCCATTTTATAAGGATAATTTAAATTATATATTCGATTAAATGCAGAGGTCTTAAGAGCATAATATAAAGTTCATACACGCTGATGAAGCTGTATTTACATTCAATACATTTATATCAAGGTCTTGGTACAAGAGGTATAGTAATATAGAAGTTTATGACTAAAAAGTTAAGATATAAACTCATGCAATCCTTGGTGGAATCAGTGAAGATAGTGGCCTAGAGACTTATGTTATCCACCCTCGTTCTATAAAGACTGAATAATATATTAAGTTCTTACAATAACTCAGAGACAAATACGCTGACTAAGAGATTATTCTGTTCGTTGATAACTTATCAGTTCATAAAACTAAAGACTCAAGGAAGGAATATGAAAGGCTAAACATAACACCTGTATTTAATGTTCCTTACAGCCCTTAGTTTAATGGAATTGAATTATATTGGGGGTTATTGAAAGGCCACTACAAGAAACTTTTACTCTATCACTTAATGCACGACTTGAAGATAGATACAGTCGATTTTATAAAGAGTGCTGCTAAAAGAGTCAGCGATGATAAAGCTAAAGTATGCGCAAGATAAGGTAGATTTTGTGTTTATAAATAAGCATTAGACTTAAACGCTTTGGCATGCTCACTTATTATAGTGGCAATAGTAAGTATAGTTTCGTCTGTGCTTTGGGCAGTGTCCTATGGGGATGTATCCTTCAGAACAAGTGCTATTAAAATTCAAACAATCTAAAAAAACAAATTGAAACTGGTGTAGTCTATCATCCAGGAAACTAAGTATTTTCTCTTCATGTAAGTACTTCTCTAATCAGATTTTGATGACATGCAATTTAAAATGTTAATCTTATTTTTAGTAAATAAATACTTTCCGCGTATTCTGAATCATTTATAAAGAAACGAAAAAATATTATTTAACATTAAAATTTTGATTCTTTGAGATTTGAGATAGTTAAGACTTTAGATGAGGTATTATGACCTATTGCAGTTCCATTTTGAAAAACTCTTTCGAATTTGGTTTAAGCATTATCATGCCCTAGCAATAAACAGAGCAGAAATATCAATTTTCAATAATTATTTGATAATTTTTGTAATCAATTATGTTTCAACAATAACAATCTACTTGCAGATAATAAAGCCCAATACAAGAATATGATGAAGGACACAAATAAAAGAGTGATTAAGACCTCACGTAATTTATTCAATGAGCAGTGCAACAGTAATATTAACCAGGGATTTAGTAGTAGTGGCAGTAGAATACTAATCCCCATGTTGAATATTTTTTTGAAATTAAGGTGGTTGTATTAATTAGATTAAGAATTGAGAATGCTTTTATTTTAATAGTAAATATTACATTAAAATACTGTTTAGTAATCTTAGTAGGAGGATTGATGAGCAAAAGTAAGATCTAAATAAAACTGGGATTTTTAAAAAAGAATAGAATTTACTTAATTTTAATTTATTTCCTCTTATTTGCTAGCTATTTTTACTTAGGATCAGTAGAAGCAATTGAATTTCAGATTAGTGACAAAGGCATATTCATTTAAGATTTTGCAAAGATTATTCATGAGATGAAATCCTAGATTTCTAATTATAAATACTACAAGATTCGTAAGAACATCATTGGAAATTCTAAAATCCTTAAGAGAATTCTCATATCTAAAAGCTCGTAAAAATCTGAAAAGTATAAGCAGGATTCTAAGCTATGCTGATAAATACTCACTTAGGAATAACTTTAATGTCTAATTTCAGATAGTAGCTTGCAATAATAAATTGGTAATTCTCTCAGAGAACGCGCAATCTTGTTTCACAGACAATTCCCAGAATCCAGGATTAGCTATTCTCAAATACTTAAGATTAATGGCAGATTTGGGATAAATTACAAAACTATAAAATTAGTTAAAAGGACTTAAAGCATGAATTAAGCTAAACTATATTATTTTTCTGCGAAATGAAAGCAAAAGTTTTGCATGGAACAATCCTTGGGATCTAAGATCATCTTTGTAGATGAGGCAATATTCTCACTTCAGACTTAGTTAAAACGTTCATAGGCTGCAACATACAAGCATCCATTTGTCAAGGATCGGAGATCAGAGATGCAATCATATGCTCTAATCGCTGGAGTAGCTTAAGATCAGGGGCTTGTCCATTTCAAGATTCACAAAAGATCAGTGCGTAACCTAGAATTCATTCAATTCCAAGGTGAGATAAATTAAATGTTTCCATATCAGAGAATCGCAATTTTCATGGACAATCTTTCGGGGCATAGAAGTAGAGCAACACGATCCTGCCTTGATGAGCTTGGATTAATCCCAATCTTCAATGTTTCGTATTCACCTTAATTCAATGGGATTGAAAGCACATTCTTCACGATAAAGCAGAATTACAAGAAGAAGATTCTCAGGGGAGATTGTCTGAGAATAAACGGATGAACCAAAAGGAATGTATAAGAATGTCTAATTGTTAAGTTAGAAAAATTGTGATATAAAATCAAGTTAAATAAGGGTTAGAGCTTTTACTTAGGATTTAATGATTTAAATAAATTAACATTATTCAGTTTTAGTCCATCGAATTCTTTGTGGGGGTCCGCTCTTAAAAAATTTATGATTTGCAAAGATCCATCTGCTAATCTTTTGCGTTTTGTCTAATTCCTTGATTCTTCATTTATGAATGGGTTCTATCGAATCTAAACAGTCAATCTCTATCCTATTTCAAAGGATTTGTTTTAGGATTTTGCGGCTCCCCAATCTTGCTTCTACTTCATCAGGAAGATTTCTTTCCCAGGTTTTACTAAAAGTGTTAATGTAAATAATAGTTACTCGAAAAAATGGATGCTTAATTAATTAGTCGAACCAATCATTTTTAATCTCGATCCCATTTGCTTCCTCGGATTGTGCTCCTTCATTGTATCTAACTTGGTGAGCATGATCTATCATGGATCTTAAGTATTCTTTCTTTATTGTTCCTAGGATCGTAAAGAAGAATATCCTCTCAGGAAGCTGTCCAGAGTTCGTCTCTAGATTAGGAAGGTACATACTGACTTGCTCATCTTTTATTACATCGGGATAAAGATTTTTCAAAGACAGTTCTTGATAGTGCGGAATCTTATTCATTTATATCTAGTCAGATCTCAGGGCTCTTTTTTATCCACTTAGGATCGATCTCAAGAATCAAAACCCCAAAACCCCTTAGTGAGGTTTATAAGTGCTTTGATTAGTAGGGTAAAGTTGGGGTTTTATTAGGGTTAGTAGAGAAAACGCAAGTTTATTGAGACTTTAATATGTATTTAATGAGTATTAGTTTAATTATATCACATGAATTTTACTTGCTTGTCTTTGTTGTATCTCTTGAATCTCGCTTTCTTTAGTGGTTCGAGCATATCGTCTAAGGATTGTCTTGGATATGCTGGAGCTCTTACTATTATCTTCTCTACAATCTTCTTTATTTCTTAGCATACATCATCTTGTTTTATGTGCTTCTCAGCTAGATTTATTGATTATTTTTCATATTTTGTATTAATGTAAGTCATGCTTTCCATATCTCACTCTAATATTATTGCAGCTACTGCCCAAACATCCCACTAAATAGAGCCATTAGTCCATTTCTCTCTGATTGGGAAGTAACCTGGAGTACCAAGAACCTTTGCTAAGGTTACAATCTCTTATCTTAAGGCTCTATTAAAATCGATTACGACTACTTCAAAAGGGCAAAGGTTTAGCATAACATTTTCAGGCTTCAAATCTCTATGAACGTATCCAAGCTCGTGAGTTCCTAAACACCCTTTATCATATTAGATAGAATATCATTCAAGTCATCTGGGTATCTGTTTTAATATAGATAATCTCGGAGAGTCATTTCAAACTTTTTTAGCTTAGTGCGATGAAACTAAACCCTAAAATAACACCATCTAGCTTGAGCAAATTCTTGCAATCTTTTTTCTAAACCTCTCTAAGTACAATATATTCGTTAGCAAACTCATTTTAATACTGCTCGTTTTTAAGGAGATAGCTGAAAGGATATACCTTGTAGGCATAGTCATCAACCACTATGAGTTTTGCTTTAGCAGGTACGTTTATATGTAAGTAGTTTTCAATACAACTGCTAAGGTCTACTGCATTTAGTGCAGGAATATACATGGCTCTCTCTTAAAAGCATGCTTAAAAGACATTACCAGCAGGTTGATTCATTAATTCTATTCGCTTCTGTCTCTTGAGCTTCTCCTGTTGTTCTTTTTAAGTCTCAAGATTATTAGATTTTCTTTTAGCGGGCACTAATTTCTAAGTCTCTTTATCTTAAATCAAGAACTCACTTAGGTGATGCTTCTGCATATGTTTCTTAACTTTAGCTGAGTGAGTATAAGACTTCTCACAAGTCGTGCACTAGTACCTGCCATCGACCTTATCATGCTTAAAATACACCTTAGCTTTCCCAGAGTGAACCTCTTTCATATGTCTCTTCAAACTGGAATCAGTAGAGAAAAACTTTAGCAGTCTTAGCATTCAAAAGTTTTAATCCTTTAAATCTGAAGCTGTTCCTTTTCTTCCTCAACATCTTTTATTAATGTTTAAACTTCTATTTCAGCTTTCTCTTTCATGTTTTAAACCTATATAATAAAAACCTGTGCTTCAAATTCAAGAGCTCTTAGCTCTGCCTCCCTCTCAATATATATAACTTCTTGTTTCTTGGTTGAACCAAAGTTAAGCATTGATTGACCTGCTCCTAAAAGTGCCGCTCTACGATTTAAGTTGACCGCCATGTTTAAATTCAAATTTTAATTTCTATTATAAAGCTCTTTAAACCTCTATAGCTATAGTTGGACTATATAGGAGTTGCTACAGCATTATTGATGGTTTGATCTCAGCTCTAAGACTTCATATTTATACTCAGTTTATAACTATAATTTTTGTAATTTTGCACTTAATAATTTTGATTCTGGTACCAACTCAGATAAAGTTCAGGTTGGTACTGGTACCAATTAAGTTTTGAACCAGGTTGGAACTTTTCCATTAAAACCTCACTGGATTAAAACTAGGGACTAATTAAGTTTTGGTACTATTAAATTGGTACCAATTAAACTTAAACGAATTTAGTACCGGTACTAATTAAAATTTAAACAAATTTAGTACTAATTTAATGGAACTAAATTGATAAAAATGGAGCTCCATCTCTGAAGTTTGTTACAGCTTCTGCGAACCTTCTCCACGTATCTTTACAGGGTTGACCTCCTATAAGATGCCCATATTTAATAGTAAGATTTTAAAGGAAAGGATCCAGAAGTCTATAAATTAAAACTTGAAATTCATTAATAGGAAGAGGAACAAAGATGGAATCATTCAATGAACAAATGAAAAGGGTTGAGGCTCAAGAAATGATCTCAAGATTCAGAAGCAAGGAGGATCTCTATCGATACCTTACTTAGCATGGTAAATAAATTGATGTTAATCAACGATGTATACAGTTGGTCTATTCCTTCCAACGATGGAAGGTACTAAAATATCATTCTTAAAAGCAATGCTCTGCGAGGAGAAGAAAGCTTTTAAAAACAAAGAAATCAAACTGATTGAAATACCTAACTACCCAAAGATTTCAGTCACAAATCTCTACTAGGATGCAATGAAAGATGAGGAAGTGGTTATTTACCTTTCTAGCAAGAAGTAACTCCAAATAAGTTGCCTGAAAGAAACTTCTTCTTTGGTGTTCTTGGTACAATCAAAGAGGATTATTTGAGAGAAATTATAGAAGAAGCTAATAAGAAACGCTACACTATTTCTCCTGAAGATTAAAAGAAGCAAGGAATACTAATAAGCGAGACGTGGCTAGTAGAGCTTAGGAAGTATCCTTATCTCTCTAATAAGCTTTGATTTATAACTTTTTAGGGAAACCTGTAACTGGTATATTTCTAATGAAAGAGAATGCAAAGGTTCACAGAGAGAGAAAGTCTCAAACCATTCATTAAGTTAGCAAGAGACTTTATAATGAAGTTTAAAAGTCTGATGAAATGAACATAGATGCTGGTGCTGGTACAAAGAGAAGAAACATGGGTATTAGTAAAGCACCAGAGGAAGAAAAGGAAGAGAAGCCGAATCCATTTGAGAGTTCGTTTGATATGTGAAATAATTCATTCATTTAAGTCTAACACTTATTAATAAACATTCATTCTTCTTTTCCTTGCACATATCATAGTCTAGTCTTTACCCACTCTCTTGCAACTACTCTGTATTAAGTCTACTGTGTCGATTGGTAGATCATGCATTAGGGGATACAGCAAGAGTTTCTTGTAGTGAGTCTTAATCTAACTCCAATAGAATTCGATTCCATTAAATTGAGGACTGTAAGGAACGTTATACACAGGAGTTATCTTTAACTCTTCAAAAGCTTTCTTAGATTCCTTAGTCTTATGAACTGAGAGGTTATCAACAAACAGGATGATCTCTTGATCGTTGTACTTATCTCTTAGCTTCTGTAAGAACTCTATATACTGCTCTCGCTTAATAGAGCGAGGATGAAT
>ARYC01005958.1:0-11399 GCA_000711775.1 Oxytricha trifallax | reverse complement strand
CTTCAAACGATATCAGATTTACCTTGGAGCATTTCTGATACTGATAACATCGATCCTGATAAGGCAAGCTTGGTTTTAGAGAGAGACCATTTCGGCTTAGATGCTGTTAAGAAAAGAATCATCCAATTTTTAGCAGTGAGAAAATTGAGAAGTAATAACCAGGGTACTATCTTGTGTTTTTATGGGCCTCCTGGTGTTGGTAAAACTTCGTTGGGTAAATCTATAGCTGAAGCTCTCGGCAGAAAATTCTACAGAATAGCTCTTGGTGGTGTGAGAGATGAAGCTGAAATCAGGGGTCACCGAAGAACTTATGTTGGAGCTTTACCAGGAGTTATAATTCAGAGTCTCAAGAAAATCAAAACCAATAATCCAGTGTTTTTGTTGGATGAAATTGACAAACTAGGGAGAGATAATCGAGGAGATCCCTCAAGTGCTATGCTTGAAGTCTTAGATCCAAATTAAAACGATAAATTTACTGATCATTTCCTGGCAACACCCTTCGATCTATCTAATGTGTTCTTCATTGCTACTGCAAACTCATTAGACACAATTCATCCTGCTCTTTTGGATAGAATGGAAGTTGTTGATATATCTGGCTATTCAATTCAAGAAAAAATGGAGATAGCAAAGAGATATTTGATACCGAAGCAGATCAAGGAAAATGGTATTACAGACTAAATTATCGAATATAAAGAAAGAGAAATTGAAAAAATTATTACTGAATTTACAATGGAAAGTGGAGTGAGAAATCTTGATGTAAGTTCATTATAAAAGTGAGTAATTTATTAATTTAGAGAGCAATTGGTTCAGTTTGCAGATAAGTAGCTTATTAATATGCAATATCAAAGACTCCAGAAGTATTTTCTAAAATAACAGTAGATGATGCTCTGATTAAAGAAGCTTTAGGAAATCCAAAGTATGATTTCTCTATGGAAGAGAGAATTACACGACCAGGAATAGCAATAGTAAATTTAACTCTACTTTATTTAATATTTTAGGGTTTAGCTTATACTGAAGTTGGAGGCCGAGCTTTGTTAATTGAGACAGCGAAATATCCAGGAACTGGTTAATTAAATTTAACAGGAAAATTGGGTGATGTAATGAAAGAATCAGTTAATACTGCACTCAGTTGGATAAAAACCAATGCAGGTAGAATTGGTGTCTACAAATCACTAAAAAAACTTAGAGTTGATGTTGCTGATGACCCCAATCATCTTGTAAAGGAAGATAGGAATATATTTAAATAGATTTAGGATGAATTTAATAATAAAAAAAGCATTGATTAATGCTGAGCTGATCTTCAAGTAATTTGACTTGCATGTTCATTTCCCAGCAGCCGCAGTTCCCAAGGATGGCCCTAGTGCTGGTGTGACAATAACTACAGCTTTAGTATCACTTTTAACAAATAGAAGAGTGAAGAGTGACTTCGCTATGACTGGAGAAATTTCTCTTCAAGGGCTAGTCCTACCTGTGGGAGGTATAAAAGAAAAAACTATCGCGGCTCATAGAAATGGAATTAAAAACGTGATTCTGCCATTCAAAAATAAGAAGGATATCGATGAAATTCCAAAAGATGTTAGGCAAGATATTCAGATACATTTCGCCCATAGAATTGAGGAAGTCCTAGAATTGGCTCTGGAAAAAACAATTGATCACAAATATCTTAAAGAAGAAAGTCAATCAATATTCAAACATAAGTTGTGACCAAGAGATTTTCAAAGACTTATGATTTATAGATATCAAAACCATAAAATATTAAACATAGATTTAAATTTAAAATAATTTAAAAAATATAGATCACAGGATACATTTAAATTCTTTTGAGATTGATTTATGTTCTACTTATTAAAAGGGTTAAATTTATGATATTATTATCTATTATTTTAAATTTAAAAAGTATTTAAAAAAACTATATCACATTTATTTCTATAAGATGACTTTTAACCTGATTAGGATTTTTCACTGGTATTACTTTACATATTTGATTGAATATTTTTATATTTAAAATATGGGTCATCTTGAAGATTTCCTTCTTACACATAATTGTCTTACTAATCTTTTAAAACTACTGTGGCTAGATTAACTCTCTCCACATTTATATAAAATTAATAAAATCATAAATTTTGTTCTGAAACATCATTCTTAACTTAGTACACAAAACTCTTCCTTCTAGAGTCTTCATTTTCAATAATATCTTAGTTTTTTGCAAATTTGTCTTTATTGTTGCTCTTATTCTAATTTGTAAGATTTATGTTAGTACGATTCGACTGCTATTCTTTCTTAGTTTTCTCCTTAATTTCTTCAAGTGGCATACTATTGATAAGTTAATTGTTCTTTTGATTGATTACAAACGATTACTACTATGATAGCTAAAATTACTACAACTGAGAATTTGAATTTCTCTTCTTATCAGATTTTAGGGCAGTGAATTTTTAAGAGTGACTACTATATGCAGTGTTTGGGTTTTTAGGGGTTCGTTCTTAATAAACGATTGGAGGACGATTGATTGTAGAATTTTAAGTAGAGTTGTTTCTTGTGATCTGCTGCTAAGGTTTTATTTATTAGATATTATTTGAGTTAAGAGATAAGTTAGATTGATTTTAATAAGGCTGTCCTAAGAGACCTGTTGGGGTTGCTGTACTGGATTGATTTAAGGTTGTGGAAATTAAACGATAGTTTGCTGACTAAGAAGTTCTTGGAAGTTTCTGGGACTTTCTTTCATTATCAATTTTCATCTATCTCAGTATTTAAGGAGGAAGTAAATTATACTGGATGCATAATTCTCGCTTCAAATTCTAATGATGAAATTAAGGGTTGATAAAATTAAATTACAGAAACATTCTTATATTGACTTGATAATAGTCTGCTCACTGGATTTTTCTCAATTAAATCAAGTAATGCTAAACAAACAGCTCTTCCAACATCCTCAAAAATTTCAATTGTGTAATTTGGTGTCTAATAATACTTATAACTATAACTAGGAGCTTACTTTATTTTCCCTATACATTTTATGGTTTGGATCAGTAATGGAAATCTCAGGCTTAATCTCTCCAGTTTCTACATTTATCTTAGGAGTTAAATGATTAATTCTTCTCCCTGTTTAAAAATTGCATTCAAGCGTATAGCACATAACTTATCCTGTTGCCTTATAAATACCAACTCTTCCACTACCTTCTCTTGAGAGCCCACATCCTTTATCTTTTACACTCATTAATTTTTCTGCGAATGAGCATTCTGCAAAATCGAAGTTCAAGCAATTGAGTGAAATCAACTTAGCAAAAACCATATTTTAGGCTTAATCCTCTCCTTTAAGTGCATTACCAAAAATAAAGCAACCTTTCTTCACTGCATGACCATGCAAGTCTAAGTAAATATGTAAGTTTCCATAATTTTGCTGCTAAATTACAGCTTATCTTGCAGCATAAATTGTTGGCTAGAATTATGGATTTGGATCTAAATAAAATCTATTTAGGTTATGATTATAGGTGTCTAGCCTGAAGTAACCTCTGTAAACTCCATCAGGATTTAGCAAGGGAATTACTTTGAAAATGTAATTATCAAGGAGAATTTTGCTTTGCTTTGTACTAAAGTTTTGATTATTAATATTGAAGTTCTTACTTTGACATTAAGAAGTCCAATATTCCATTTAAGACAAAAGTTGATTAGACTTCACCTGGATGAACTCTAGCAGATAGAAAAATACATTTCTTTCCTGTAATCTTCTTGCATCTTTCTTTTGAAAATCGTTGCTCATCATCTGGATAATAAAAAAATGAAAGATTTATATCGGGAAATAATTTATCAATTCTATCTTCTTATTCACTTTCTGAAACTCCATTAGTGCCTGTTAGAGTAATCAATTCTACATTTCGATTTTCTAATGAATAGGTTAGCAATTCTCTATGAATGTATATTGAATTTGCAAATTCATTCTTTATTTTCAACTACATTTTGTCAAAGTATTCTGTTGTCTCTGAATATGAGAAAGGATAAGTAAAAGCAATATACATCATAGTCTCGTTTCTTTCTTATCCAGTAAACGAATGCTCAAATGTAACTTAAGTTCCCTCAGGTGTACTCTACAAAAATTGTAACACATTTAAAATCACTTACAATCCATGTGCATTTTTCTGAGCATCTTTTCCATTTAGAATTCATACCTAATCTATAAACAGGCCTCAACCCTGCTGCATAAAGCTTAGATTAATGGTTCATATTTTTAATTGTAAATGATAAAGTTTAATCTCGCATTGTCCCTTTCACAGCAAAGTAAAACCATGTCCTAAAATATAAGTCAATTAAAGTTTTGGCTTGTTTAAATTTTAATTCGATTTACCTATAACCACAGTTCTTGAAATATGGTAAAGAATCTGTTGCAATCCACATATTATACTAAAGTTTTCATTATTAAAAAATATAGGGCTTACAGAATTTGGCTCTTCTCCTTCTTCACATCTCGCTAAATTTCCAGAGTCAAAAGCACTAGTGATTGTTACACTCCCAAATTGAAAAGTATTTTGTTATGGATGTTAACTTTTCAAAACTTCAAGAGTATTAACATTATCTATCATGCAACTTATTTGTGATACTTTTTATTTCTTTTCTCCGATCTCTTCATTATCACTAGACATTTCATTTGATCCTTGGTTTGTCAATTATAATAAGATGATTATAAAATTTATAATAAATTTATATAATATCGTTTTAGCTATTAATTCTTTTAGTTTTTCATGAGTATCTAATGATTGTTAAGAGAGCTCAATCTGTTTGTTTATTTCTCCATTTAACAATATAAAAATAATTAAATTTCAAACAGCAAATTTAATTCCCATTATTGTTTATTTTTTTCAAACAAAAGATAGATCGATTCCTTATTAACTGAATAAGATATATATTTGTTCATTAAATTACCTCACTCTAATTAAATAAGATATTTGCATAAATCTTCACATATAAACCTAAATCAAAGATGGAAGCTCATTCAGATGATACACAGAGAGCCCTTGCTCTTTTAAGAGAAACCAACTAAGATCACATCCTAAGTAAGTTAAAACTTGTCTATTCTGACTCTAAAGTGCAATTATAGATGAATATGAACAAAGAACTGAAGAAGAAAAGTAGCATTTAGTTGAATAAGTACTGCATTTAAATAAAGTGACACCAGGTGGTTTGTCAGATTACGTCTTGAGAGCCCGAAGATTCCTCGATGACTCCAAGAATAATGTCAATCCCTTCGACAATTACAAGCCAGAGGTACCACACGGTTTTGAATTAAAACCAGGTGAAGCTCTTTTTGAAGAAATGGAAGAATTGGGATTGAGGGAACTCGAGAAAGTTGGATTTGTTTTGATTGCTGGAGGACTCGGAGAGAGATTAGGCTATTCAGGAATTAAGATTGATCTACCTGTCACCACTATTGAAGAAGATTACTGTTACCTTAAGTATTACACTCAATAATGTTACTAAAACATTTTACAAAGATAATTTAAAATAATTTTATCAGTAAAAAATTCATAATTTTTCCCTTTAAGCTTATAAAGAAACATTTTTTGTTACCGAATTATTTTCCCCAAAAAAAGATAAAAATAATATACATTAAATAAGTGAAAAGTAGTGGAATATGAAAAGAGCTGATTTTAAGTATTAAAATTTATATAAATATTACAACCAAACTTTGTTTGATTTATACCATTATTTTAAATATCTTAATAATTAAAAACTCAGTACATCAAGGCATGCAGAGAAAGAGCCCTTCAATTAAACCCAAGTCTAGATGCTAACGAGTTTTACGTCCCACTTTGCATTATGGTCTCAGATGATACCGTTGATAAAACACTAAAGCTTTTAGAAAGTCATGACTACTTTGGCCTTGATAGAAATCATATCGATTTAGTGAAGCAAGAAAATGTCCCAGCACTATTGGACAATGATGGAAAGATTGCATTGGCAGAGAATAGTTTAAAGATTATCACTAAGCCTCACGGTCATGGAGATGTTCATACTCTTTTATATCAACATCATGTTGCTTAGAAGTGGTTGAAATAAGGAAAGGAATGGATGATCTTTTTCCAAGATACCAATTCATTAATTAATGTCAAATAACTTTTCTTAGGCTACAAAAATAAATCAATACGGAGCTAAATTTGTAAATGCTCTTGCTCTTAAAACAATTCCTTCAGTTTTTTGTTTATATATAAGTTTTAGGAGTATCTAGAAAGAATAACTGGGAAATGAACTCAATTACAGTTCCTAGAAGAACAGGAGAAGCTGTTGGAGCTATATGTAGACTAGTTGATATCAATGATAGCTCTAAGGAGATAGTTATAAATGTTGAGTACAACTAGCTCGATCCACTATTGAAAGCTAAATGGGAAAAGGGTGGAGATGTAGCAAATGAAAATGGATTCTCATACTTCCCAGGCAACACAAACACTTTAATCTTCAAATTACAAGAGTATGTAGAAAATCTTGAAAAAACTAAGGGAGTGATTCCAGAATTTGTTAATCCAAAATATGCTGATGAAAGCAGAACAACTTTCAAAGCTCCAACCAGACTTGAATGCATGATGCAAGATTACCCCAAACTTTTATCAAATAAGGGATCAGTTGGTTTTACCTCTTATGATACATGGTTCTGTTTCTCCCCTGTTAAGAACAACATCAAGGATGGTGCAACTTTAAGTGCTAAGAACATGCCATCCTTCGCAGCTTCACAAGGAGAGCATGAATTCTTTTAATGGACAAACAAGATGCTCGAGCAGATTGGTGTTAAGATTGATTATAACACACTAGCTGAAGATTATCATGGCATTAAATTGGCATTTGGCCCTAAGATTTTGCTTGACCCCACTTTTGCTTTGACTATGAATGAACTTAAGCATAAATTCTAAGGAAATAATACCATTTCTAAGGACTCAACCTTAATTTTGAGTGGCAAAGATGCATCTGTTGAGAATCTTAACTTAAATGGCTATTTAAGAGTTGAAAATTCATCAAAGGCTTCTGGAGATGTTGAAAATACTGAAAGAGTTGTTTTAGAGCAAAGTACTGAACAAGATTCTGAAGTCTATAGAATCAGAGGATTCAAACCTAAGCACGTAAAAGCTCAATGATATTTCAATATATTGAAATACTAAACTATTTATTCATTGCAAATTTCTAATTTCTGGACATTTCACTATCATGATAATTTGATTGTTAATGTTAAATAATTATAATATTCATTTATTCACTCTGCTGCTTCAGAGGCATATTCAATTTTATGAAGGTTTTATTGATTAAAAGAGGATGACTTAATCTTATTCCAAATATTATTGCTTGTATTGTTAATGATTCTTTTACCTTGCAATTTATTCTTAAATTGATTTATTTTGGTCTATGTATTGATTTATTAATTCGGCTTTTCCCTCATTTGTACAGCCTGTTAGTCACTGAAGCTTAATTGCTAAATATTTTAACTATTGCTAAATCGTGTTTGAGAGGTTCCAGTATTAGATTGTTGCTTTCTGGATTAATATTGCAAAATTTGATCTTAGACTTTGTTGGAGTATTATTATAGGTATCTTTAGTCATCTTGACTTATCATTGCATTTATGTTTTGATTTAATGATATGTTAGTATTAGGTTATTTGGCATTATTTTATCTATTCGCTGGCGGTACCTAACTCTTCACTCTCATACTGTGCTTATAAAATTGAAATAAAATGTAACAACTTTTCAAGCAATTTTGGAACCAGTTTATTCCCTCCTTAACTTAAATGATAAAGGGCTTGAGCTGAATTGGGGGCGATGACATTTTAAGGAAGGAAAACAGAGTTAGAAGTTTTAAAATGATGACTGCTCTATATATTTTACCCATTTTAATTGACTCCGTTCTAAAGATTTATTAGCTAAGCATTTTAATTACTATTAGCATGATTCTTTGATAAAGAGCTCATATTTTAAGTACCAGTATTGTTTTTGTTAAAATTCATTTCCAGTTGCACTATATTACACAGATTTACTTCTTTAAACGGGAAATAATTTTCTTGATTTACTATTGGAGTTTACATAAATTCAGATGGTTGACTACTCATAAGTTCTTGACCTTGATTTGAATTAAAATTTGCACTTAGTAACCCAGTAATCTTATTCTTTTGAGATTGATTTTACATATTGTATGGTTAAGATTAATTTGTGGCCACTACAAGAATTAAGAAATAAACTAAGGTGACAAAGGATTATATTAAGAAATAAGTAAAGCCACAAATTCAATTATTATTATTTATTAATATACCTACATTAAACCACAGACACATGTTAAAATCAGTCCTTAACAAACAAACCACCCTCGCTGGTAAGCAATTCATCCAGAATGCTCAAAGACAATTTGCGTAAGTCTCACTTGTTATATCATAACTTTGTAGTGTCATTGGTATCGATTTGGGAACAACCAACTCTTGCGTTGCTGTAATGGAAGGAAACAACCCTTATTATATATTAAACACCTTAAATAATTAATACAATTGAACCCTAAGGTTATTGAAAATGCCGAAGGTAAGAATATTCCATATTCTATATTGATCCATTTTTAACGTACTTTCCATTAGGTTAAAGAACCACTCCTTCAACTGTTGCCTTTACTGAGGATGGTCAAAGACTCGTCGGTGTCCCAGCCAAGAGACAAGCTGTTACAAACCCAGAGAATACCGTTTTCGCCTCAAAGAGACTTATCGGAAGAAGATTCGAAGATCCAAATACTCAAAAAGATCTTAAGCATCTTCCATATAAAGTTGTCAGAGCAGGAAATGGCGACGCTTGGATTGAAGCTAGAGGTTAACAATACTCACCATCACAAATTGGTGCTTTCGTTTTGATAAAGATGAAGGAGACTGCTGAAGCTTATCTAGGTAAATCAATCAAGGAGGCTGTTGTTACTGTTCCAGCTTATTTCAATGACTCTCAGAGACAAGCTACCAAGGATGCTGGTAAAATCGCAAATCTTGAAGTTAAGAGAATCATCAACGAGCCAACTGCTGCCGCACTCGCCTTCGGTCTTGATAAGACAGACGGTAAGATCATCGCAGTCTATGATCTTGGTGGTGGTACCTTCGATATCTCACTTCTCGAAATCTCAGGAGGTGTGTTCGAGGTTAAGGCAACCAATGGAGATACATCACTCGGAGGAGAAGATTTTGATCTTGCTATTCAAAGTTTCCTCATTGGAGAATTCAAAAAGCAATACAATATGGATATTTCAAAGGATAAGCTCGCATTTAATTTCATCATCATTTAAAAATAGAATATGTTCAGTATTATTAACAGTGATTACAAAGAATCAGAGAAGCTGCTGAGAAGGCAAAGATTGAATTATCATCAACTTCATAAACTGAAGTCAACCTTCCTTATCTCTCAGCTGATGCCACTGGTCCCAAGCATTTGCAAGTCTCAATGACCAGAGCTAAGTTAGAATCTTTAGTTGACACTCTAATTCAAAGAACCACCAAGCCACTTGAAAACTGTCTTAAGGATTCAGGTCTTACCAAGGACAAGATTGACGAAATCCTCTTGGTCGGAGGTATGACAAGAATGCCAAAGGTTCAAGATACTGTCAAAACTTTCTTCGGTAAAGCTCCAAACAGAGGTGTCAACCCAGATGAAGCCGTCGCTATTGGTGCAGCAATTCAAGGTGCTGTATTGACTGGTGAAGTTAAGGATATTCTTTTATTGGATGTTACCCCACTCTCACTCGGTCTTGAGACCCTCGGTGGTGTTATGACCAAGCTCATCATGAGAAACACTACCATCCCAACCAAGAAGTCACAAGTCTTCTCAACAGCTGCTGACAACCAAACCAAGGTATCCATTAAGGTATATCAAGGTGAGAGAGAAATGGCTGCTGACAATAAATCATTGGGAGAATTCGAACTCGGAGGTATCCCAATGGCTCCAAGAGGTCACCCATAAATCGAAGTCTCCTTCGATATTGATGCCAACGGTATCTTGAACGTTAGCGCTAAGGACAAGTCAACTGGTAAAGCTCAATCCATCACTATTAGATCAAGTGGTGGTCTTTCTGACTCAGATATCGACAGAATGGTTAGAGAAGCCGAAGCCTCAAAGGATACTGATAAAAGAAAGAGAGAAGTTATTGACCTCAAGAACGAGTCAGACACCATGACCTATAACACTGATAAATAATTATAAGAACACGCCAGCAGAATTCCAGATTCAGTTAAAGATCAAGTTAGAGGTGATATCAACTCCCTCAATTGAAACTCAATAAGATTATTTCTAATTATAAAATTTAAGATTAGCAAGTTACAAAAAAGAATAGCAAATCTATATTAAGCCTAATTTAGTATGAAAATGTTAAAAGTTAGATGTTTTCCTTGAAATATAATAACTTTTAATAAGATTGAGTTATACTTATTCATTAAACTATAATAATTTGGAATTTGAATGAGGCAATTACCACTGATGATCCAGAAAAGATTAGAGAAGCCCTCGAAAGACTAAAGAACTCATCCATGGAAATCGGAAAGGCCATCTATTAGGCATATTTTTAGTTATTTATCTACTCCCAAGCCAACTAAGAAAGTGCCTAACAACAAGAGGGACAACAACAAGAAGGTCAACAAACCACCGAAGAGAACAAGGAAAACAAGCCATGAAAATTATAACTCTAAAACTACTTACTATTTAAAGAAAATAAATAAAAAAATGCTCATTGTATTTATTAGATTTAAAGATTTTATAAAGATTGCTAAATTTTTGAGTACAGCTTAAATAATTTTCATAGCTAATTTATTTTGAACTACAAATATGGAATTTTTTAATAGCGAAATTTAAAACAGTAATTAAAACAATCATTTATAATTGTCAATCAAATAAGTTGTAATGTGTTTTTGTAATGAAAGTGATTTTGAGAAAACATTAATACATCAATATCAACAACTAGCATACATACTAATTGAATAGATATATAGCTTTAATATTTTCATATAATCTAATTAAATTTATCTAGAAATTTCCATATCAATAAGAGATCATGGATTATAAAAAAAGAATTGTTAAATTTTGCTGAATTTATGTTGTACTTCTCAAAAATAAATAACATCCTTTTATATAGAAAATTTTTTAAGAAAAAATAATTTAAAACTACATTAAATTAATTAATAAAATGTATGAAAATTACTTTTGGATAGTATGAATAAATTTAAAAGCCTAGAATTTTAAGTATAATTGTTAAACTATGATGTTGATTTCTTAAATATACAAGAAATTTAATAACTCATTTTTCAATATTAAATTTCAATATCTATAACTTAAACATACTATTCAATTTTTCTGTTAAAAGCTTGTATTTTAATTAGATTTAATTTATTAATTCCTATAAGAAAGGGTTAAATAAGATGCAA
>ARYC01005957.1:0-21495 GCA_000711775.1 Oxytricha trifallax | reverse complement strand
TTCCATTAAATTATGGGCTATAAGGAACGTTATAAACAGGAGTTATGTTTAGTTCTTCATAGGCTTTCTTAGACTCCTTAATCTTATGAACTGAAAGGTTATCAACAAGCAGGATGATCTCTTGATTGCTATACTTCTCTCTGAGATTATATAGGAACTCTATATACTACTCTCGCTTAATAGAGCGAGGGTGAATAACATAACTCTCTAAGCCTGAATCTTCACTTTTACCAGCTAAAATTGCATGGGTGACTACCTTTACTTTTTAGTCATAAACTTCTATGTTATCATATTTCTTGTACCAAGACTTATTAATAAAAGTGTTAAACGTAAACACAGCTTCATCTGCATGTATGAACTTGATGTTATTATGTATAGCTCTCTGCATTTAATCATATATATAGTTTAAATTATTACTATAAAATGGCACCGTAAAATCAATCACTCTCTTCACTCTGTTGACAGTCTTGAAAGTAATACCATTTCGTCTATAAATATTAGCTATAGTTTAAGGAGAGATACTCATGTGAGGAAACCTGAGATGAAACATCACAGCTCGCTAGTCTAGTGGAAAGTGTGCCCAATACTTTAAAGTCTTCGAGTCGCAGAGGTAGTCAATATGGTGTTGTGAGAACTTTTATTTTTTTGCAGGATGCTTTCAAGTGCCTGAATTATAATGCTAAACAGCCAACAAGCAATGATACCTAACTGTTGAGACACTCTTGCGCAGGAGCTTTGCTATAGCAGCATAATTAAATACTGGTTTGACTTAGTCTATATTAATACTTGTACCATACCTAAGCTTAAGCAGTAAATCTAAATATTACTCATCCACAAATAGACCCTAAATTTCGCTAATTTCTATTTCTCATTTTGCAATTTGACCTAATTTCTCTACAAACCCCAATAAGACCCCAACTATACCCTACAAATCAAAGCACTTATAAACCTCACAAAGGGGTTTTGGGGTTTTGATTGTATAATGAGAGGCTGCTATATATTTGTATTAATTTTGCTGGGTTACATTTTGTGTTTGATATATTAATAATGGGAATTAAAAAAAAAACAAAACAAGAAAAATCTCAATAAATATTATGCCTTCAACTTCAAATGACAGTACAACTAGTAGTAAGTTATTCAATTTAATTTAAATTAATTAAATGGGTTGTTGATAGTATAAATTTTAAATACATCAAATTGATATTAGGTTAACTTATTGATTTAATTAATAATTTATTAAATCTTTCAACCAAGATCATTAACAGGGAACTGATTTATTGGAAGTACAAAATCAATATATTTTAATTATCATAATGCTTATAAAATCGTAAAACACCTTAATATTTAATTACGGTATAGTTTTTAGTGATTTGACTTAGTTTAAATAAGTACTAAAACCCCATGATTTTTTTAAGAATTAAGATAGGGGGGTATTTATAAATAATCAAGAATTTAATTTATATTGGCGTAACATTTAAATGATTAGCACAATTATTAAATATATTGGCTCAAATAATTTTCCATATAAATTAAACCAATCAGGGTGTGTGTATTTATTTTTACGCTAATTTTAATCGATTCTGGCCAATATAAATTAAATTCTTGATTATTTATAAATACCCCCTATCTTGATTCTTAAAAAAATCATGGGGTTTTATATTCGTGTCTAAATATTATATCAAAACTTATAGATTTATAAACAGATGTAAATGGCATCTATAAGCTATTAGTAATTAGAAATAAATTGAGATTACTAAATTTGAAGCTACTTATCAAAAGTTACACAAGAATAATATCCATATTTCCTATTTTATTATGCTATCCCTCTCATAAATAATTCCATTATTTTCAAAATGTTTTAATTGTAATAAATATGACAAATAATTTCAAATAAAAAGTCGAACTATCATCTCTCATCAAATAGCTTAGATTTTATTCTTTTGAAAATTTAGGTTAAAAAATCTCATATTTTAAAGAGTCTTATTTTCAACTAATTATTGATTTGATATTTTTGCATCAAAATTCATCCCAATAAGATAATTTTTAAGATAATAATGATAATGTTAAAATTAAGATTTAAAATGTTTAAATTGTTTTATCAAAATTTTTGTAATGGATTTGTCAGCCATTTTGATATTAATTTCATGTACTCACTCTCATAGATTTCACCATTGGCATATAAGAAAGACTTTTAGTAGAATATTGAATTTTCTCTGCGAATCTTCTTTATAATGTTTGTCTCCTTAATTTAGAACCCTTTCATCCTACCAATCTAAATACTGTCCTTTATGAATTGCTTATTTCATTATAAATAGCCATTATTATTTCAGTATTAAATTAATTAAATTAATGTTAGAAAACAGTCAATGATATTTAAGCACCTCAGACCTTCAAAAACTATAATGAAAACAACTGTAAAATACTGATTTTTGCTGCTGCTACTATAACATAATCGTCATTAATGCTGTTCACTAAATGACAATCTTCGCATGGACTTTCTTCATAAATTCATTTACATAATTAAGAAACATAGCATTATACTTTGTCATCAAGTTGTTTTTATGATATTAATTTAATTAAAAATCAAACAACCACTTGGCATATAAACTATAACATAATATTAAATATAGTGTAATTTTGAAATGAATTCTTAATAAGAATATCTAATCAAAATCACTTAGAAGCTTAACTGGATATATTAGAGTAAAAACTTTGGCTTTATCAAAACAGCCCAAAATCAACAAAGTCATAAGAATAAAACTGCAACTTCATAAATAATTTTTTTATAACCTTTGAATTAAAAATAATTCCAGCTATATTCACTTAAAAATTTATTATGGTCATGAGAGTTATGGTATATAAACAAGCAGCTTTAAATCACTTATTTAAAAACAATTTCAAGAACCAGTTTATCTTGAGCTTAAATTCTCCAATTAAATAGAAGTTGAAAAGTTTTTGTGTGGTAGCTTCTATTTTTCAGTAAAGCTATATAAACAAAATTGCGTTATTATTATTAATTAATTTATAAGACTTCATGTGTAATTATTAAAGCAATCATGAATATAAAATAAATGTTAAAAAGTTTATTATTTACAATTTATGTAAAGAATTTAGCAATAAGTAATAACAAAACTACTAATATTTCATTTCTCAGTATGTTTATTTTTTATATTTGTTGATCTATCGTATATTTTTGTGTTTGATATTGAATTGCTAAAATTCTGTATGAATGAGTCGAGTTAGTGTATTCTAAGTCTTTAAATTTTATTCATTATCTTAACTATTCTTCTTGATATTTGAAGAATTCTAATGAATATTTTATACAGGTAAAGTGTTTTTCTTCAATGGCTTAGACGTTTTCCCCAAGGATTGTGATTAATATGAATTACTGATTGGATATTTTATACAAAAATAAGATACAGAAACTGCAATATGAATTAACACTTCATATGGCAAAGCATAGGAATTGTTGTTTGATGATGGAGGTATGATTCCTTTGATCTCTAATGATTTTCAATGTTAAGATAAAGCATTGACTATAAATTAAAATAAACAATTCACCTGATTCTAATGATTTTACTCTATTGTCTAAAAAATAAAAGAAAATTTAAGTATCTAATTTAAATATAAGTAAAATTAATTATTGGATTGATCAATTGATAATAAAATTGATTTGGTAAAGTTTGAATTAAACTAATCTCATATAAAGTGGATCTTTTAACTGGAATTTTTATCACACTATTTCATTTTTTAGTTATTTATAAAATAATACTTATATGTATAAATTTACAATCATAATAAGTATTTAATTAATATACTTTTATATTGTAATACTTGCCTATCAGTCGATAAAAATAAATCAAACCATCTTAGTATCATCAGTGAATAAATTATGATTTCATTTTGCAAGCTTATCTAAAATTATCAATTGATTGATTTAATTACTATTAGATTAATGAAAAAACAAACAAATAATACAAGTTCCCTACGTACAGGTCTTCATTTAATCGGTTTAAATACACACCAAACTCTTCATAACAGCTTAGCTGCTTCCTTGAAAGTATCCCTCAAACCTAGAGCAGTTCCCCTTTTTGAAACACATTTTTACTTTTCAATAAAATGATAGCTCTGAATCAGTTTACACAACCATTCTCAGTGAATTACTCACGTCTACACATTCACATTTAAGCTGGTCAAGAAGGATCTTTGCAAGAGTTTAAGTCGATAGGACAGTTACAAAAAGTCTAATATTCTATCACCAAAATGGTCGATTAGATGAAAATATTTGCGATTAAGTTAATTTTTAAATGAAATCAATAATCATTATATGTAAGGCACATTTATAAATTAATCATGATAATACATTATTAATTTAAATCAATATGAATATAATCATTCACTTAAGATGGCTATAGTGAATATAAAAGCAGATAGAACGTATAAAATGTATTGCTAATGAATTATATAATGCTTAAAAATGATTGTACAAAATTATTCAATTTTAATTGCTAATTAATAATAATATATATATATAATTAAACAATTAAAAACCCATGATTTATATAATCTTAAATTCTTAATTTAAAAGTAGTGAAATATTGACTAATTCTAGTTGTTAAATTTTGTTTAAGCCTCTATTACATGAGTTATTACTTCTATGTATTATAAATTATTATTAAATTATAAACATCTCTAATTCTGTCTATTCTTTCATTCGTTCATTTACAAAATTGTGGAATAAGTACAATATTTAAATATAGTAATTTTGAAAATACTTAACACTAGATAATAACTGTAGTGGTAAAATCAATGTTTTTTAACAGCTGAGATAATTATATTTGCATCAACATTCAATATTATTTGAACTTAAAGTTCAATTTAAACAGTATTTGTTAGTATTATCAAAACTTTTTAAATTATATACTTATTATTTTCTTTTCTTAATGACATAATATTAACGGAAGATAATCAAGAATTAAGTCTTAGAAGAAGTGGATGAGATTAGATTTGGCTACAGAGATAGCAGCAAGGATCAAGTAGCTCTGTATTGTGAATAATCTTTAGCAAAGTAAAATATCTATGATTAAGCAAATGGGATTCATTTACACGTTAATGATTGGAAAATTTATTCCTTAATTGAAAATAAATGAACAATTGAATTAAAGTATATAATTCGACTGGTTCTGATGGTTCAGTTTGTATTAGTAGTGATATAAAAGCATATATGAAACATTTTTCATGGGTATGATAAGATTATGTATTCAAATATTGTTGGGAGGAACTAATGGGATCTTGATAGTAGGCAATGTTGTTTAGATTTGAAGTGAAAATAATTCAAAAGTATAGGGAAAGTATAAAGACCAGTTAAGATTAATAAAACAATAAACACATACGAAGGAAATTAATTATGATAGGAGATACAACGAAATGTTTTTGGTATGTTAGATCTCATAAAATACCCCCCCCAATATGAAAAAAGTAAATTGAAGAAATTTATAACAGCAATAAGAATAAGAATTATTGATGTTTATCAGGAATCATCTTGAAAAAACAAGATATTTTTGAGCAAGAGCAATTAGGTATTTAGGTATGAATATTTAAAACATAAGATTCTTTGGGTAATTGAGAATTTCTAAACACTAATTATTCCAGCTAACAATTAGCGATATTTACAAAAATGGCAGAGTTTAATAAATATAAAAATTGCCTATTAATTTATACAGATGGGAAATCGAGTCACCTTAAAAGACGCTTGAAATAAATGATTAACTAATGGTAGAAACAATAATCAGAATAATATGGAGTAAATTAAGTAATAACCAAATAAGACATAAACAATATAATGAACTGAAATATTTGCTCTTCTTGTTAATAATAATCTAGGATTTAATTTATTGGGAGATCTAGTAATCTTTGATATATAGGATATATAGATTGAATTTAGAGGCAGTTATTTAAATCATGTTAATCTATAAATTAAAATGGGAAAGTTAAGAATAACAATTAAGTAGAAAAAGATAGTAAAAGTATAATTTGAATTCGAATAGGAAGTTGTTAAAAGTTTAATTTAAATTTGAAAATAAGAATAATTATAATAGGAATTTGGTTGCTTTTCATTTTTAACACTAAGTACTAATATATATATATATATATATAAGGGCTCCTATCACAAAACAGAAAGCAACCAAATTCCTAGGGCCAGTATTTAAGACTTTTAATATTATTAATCAGACTTTGAAATTATTCATAACAGCTATAAATGGCGGCCTCCCTTAGTCAGTCATCTGAACCAGGTTGATGAGAGATTCACAGGCTTTACCAGAGACGTCCCGTGAAGATGCCGTTAAGCCAGTACTACCAGCGGGGAGCCTTGCAGGCATGGATGCAGAGGGAGATGAGGGTGAAGCCATTGACATGTTTGACATTTACTGTATCACAATTGCAAGCATCTACATCGCATGGCTGCCATAAATTTCCATTTGCCTTGTATGGTCCAACTATCATATGGCCTTCTCAAGCGATTCAGACAATACTCGTGACTCTTTGAGCGGTTGGAGGGTTGGTGATAGCGTATTTCAAGTAGTACTTGGTGCATTGTGATTAAGAAGAGCAAGATGTGGCAACTTTATTTGCGCTGAGACTATTAGTATATACGCATGGAACTGAAAGAGTATTAGTAAGAGGAAGACTTGTATTAGCTGCTACCTACTCAATGATTACACCTTCTCTCTTGGTATCTGGGCCAGCACTATTTACTGCGAAGAAGTCATTGTGGAGTTCTTTAGTGCCAGAGTGGGTGGGAACTCCATTGGTCGAGACACTAACGAGTGCAGCGCGCACGGTAAACTGCTTCAAGATTCCTCTGCTTCCCTATTGGTAAGCGCACTCCATCTCTTTTGAACTCCATTATATAGTTAAAGAATCCGCCTAGGCGTCTCATAGAGCAGGATAGAGGAAAACGCGCAGCACAGAGTGGAAATAGTAGCAGGCTAAGGAGATTCGCAGGTTTGACTGAATTGAATGGAGGATACACACAGTCTGAGAAATGGAAATGTGCCTCTAGGCGCTCGCACAATGGCATAGGGTGGTCCCCGAAAAAATAAAGATGCTCACTTATCTCGCGATCTACGACACTTGTCTAAGTCGGAAACCCCATCTCCGTAGATAAAAACATGGAGAATCACGTGGTACTACTGGCCGCCCCTCATTCGAAGGTTCGCCCCTTACTTCGTCTGCAAAACCAAAAGTACATAAACGCCTGAATTCCCCTTGGAAGTGATTTGACCACTTTATAAAGGAGGCCACTAAACCAATACTGTATGCTCGAGAGCAGATAGATGCTGTGAAACTGATGCTTAGGCTGTACTATACCTTCCCGCTGAGACAGCAACAGATTACTTATTAGCTTCATCATTAAGCATCCCCTTTAGAACAGCCACCTATTTGTCAACATTTGGACAAAAGTGTCAACATTCTGACATCGAGATTCTTAAGTGTAGAATGTGGTACGTGTTGAAGAGCCACGATCAAGAGCGAAGACTTCAGACTAAAATGCCATGCAAACAAGAAGGAATGAAAGCTTGGCCATGAATCGCATGAGAGCTTGCAGTCTAAGCAGGGTAGATCTTTCCAGTAGTAGGAATAACAAGACATCTCTTTAGCCAATACTCTCAATGACTCCACTCTTAAGCATCCTACTCTACTAATAGTATTCGCTTGTTAAATTGCCAAATATAGTAATTACGCTCATGTATAAATATATTATCTCTCCTATATGTATTTAGCTAATGGGTTTTGTTTTTGCATTTGATTTTCTTTTTCACTTATTTTTACATTATTTTAATTATGATAGTAAACATAATTTGAGCTTAACAGAGTGGAAGAAATTAAGCGAAGAGATATGAACAGAGAGCGGAGTTAATAGTATCTACAACATATTATCAGATAGTAAGATTGGTTTGGCATCACAATTATCAAAATTTTTGAATTGATTAAAATAATGCAGAAATTAAAGACTATACTATAAAATCCAATTATAATCCTATTATAATCAATAATGATTTATTTGTACTTTAAATATAATCATTATAATTTTAAGTTGATAAATATGACACTAAGGAATATCTGTTTTCTACTTAAGCCTAGTTTAATTAAAATAATAAAAACTATACCCATTTGTATTTTATAAATGATATTTTACTTTAATTTGTGTTAAAATATCAGTTAACCTTTGTTTAATGTTAACATTATGATTTGTATAATAAATTAATATATCAGCTTTATTTAAATTATCTTCTTAATCTTGTCTTAAAAGTATTGTTAAATTATATAAGTCTTAATTATTTAATTTACGATAATTTCAAGGTTAGAATATAAAATTTAACAGAAATATTTTGGGTTCATCATTGATAGAATTTATTAAATTGACATAAATTCAATTTAATATAATAAAATATAAATTACTTACCATGATGTTATAACTATTATTGATAATGCAATACATTTAATATGAAAATTGAAAGATACTTACCTTTTTGACAATATTTATATGTATTTAGAATCTTGGCATTATACGAATAATTAAGTCACCTATTGTTACTAAATTATATTTCAATATGAATAATGAAAAGCATTTATTTATGAAATTTGCTTATAGTACGTAAACTTATGCTTAATCTATAGTGTAAAAGAAACAACTAAAATACTACTTAAAGAATTTGAAGAAGTTTTCTTATTATTTTCAGAGGGATATTAAAATAGAGCCCAAGATTGAGCAAAAATAGCTAACCTTATATGTGATTGAGATAAATAAATGGAGTCATAATATTTATTACAGCTTGAGTAAGATAGACGGACAAATTATAAAATCCCAGAGATTATTAGTTAAAGCACGGAAATATATGCCAGGGTATAAGCCTGCTAGATAGTTTTAATATGAGACTGAGAAAAAAGTGAGGATGAAAGAGCAAGCATGATGCCAGTGACTAAATGAATAGGAGTTACTAATAACAAGCATTGGCGATGATACACTTAATCAGGCTAGAGATCTGGTAATAATTTATTATTTAATGAGGGAACTTATACACTTTAATTATACTGTAACCACTTAAAAAATTCTATCATCAATAAGCAAGTAATTTTAATTTAAGTTAAACTTTCTTAAAAAATGACAATAATTACAAGTGAAACTATTGCAGTTCATTTTTCCGCGATTAAGATAAAATAATATTATTATTGTCTATATTTTCATAATCGGAACTCGCTTTATCAATATAAGATTATAATGATAATATAATTATTAAATATTTAAACAAGTTCAATTGGTATTTTAAATTTCAACCTTAAAAAAATGCTTTAATTTTCTTGCAATACCTACAACAGTCTTAGAGTTAAAAATTCATATTGTTTTAAATGTTTTATAAAAACTAAATTGGAACATTGTGAATAAAACTATTATTATTGCATACCATTTATTTGTTGTATGAGGATACAGAATTTAGATATATTTTTAGATAGTTATTAGTCTATTAATTTATTTACTATGTATATCTGTGTAATTAATTAAATACGTTTTTTAAAAATATTTTTAAATTCAATATTCAATAATAATAATACATTGAGGTCTCTAGGGGCCCCTGATCGATATATAATTACTATATATAAGGGTCAAGCCCTTTAAATTAAGTCCCAAATCATCTGTCTCTTGAATTTTTGGGTTCTTTTTAGGTTGATTCTGATCTCTTTCAGGTCCTTTTCAATTTATGTTGTTATGTCTGGATTATGGTCGAATTTGCTTCTTTCTGTCACGAAAGCAATTATTTTTGTTACTAATCTTGATAAGTCTTATCGGAGTTCAGTTATATCAACATTTATATGTGGCAAGTTTTTCCAATTTGCTTCAAATTCTTGAGAGCATTTACATTTAATAGGTTTGCCAAAAGCCTTAAGTTAGTTCTGGATCATTACTGCAAGTGAGTTTGGTACATATTTAGCCATAATTTTTGCTCGATAGTATAGTTATTTGTTATTCAGATATATTGATCTGTATTGAGCATTTGAGAAAAGCATTATTGTTTACCACTGCATTTCATATTTTATAATCCAGTCGTCAAAAATATATTAGAAATTTGAGAACTCCATGTCATATTTTTATTGTATTGACGATATAATGAGCAAATCAATTAGGAAGGGAGAGTTTTCAAAAAGTTTTAGTCTATTAGGATAGAAGACTCTTAAAAAGGAGTTTCCTCTCTAGATAAAAGCTTCTTATTTCTTATATTATTCAATCATTTCTTATATATGGTCTGGTTTTGCTGATGCTAATATGGGGGAGAGTTTTGTCTGGACTCTCGAGGAGATATACTGTTGGTATATTCTTTGATAAAGATAGTCATCACTTTTGAATCTGTTAAGTATGATGTTTTCTATTCGCTGTGGACATCTTAGATGACTTCTTCGAAGATTTTAATTGGATGTTAGCTGATATTAAGTCCCAGGTATCTAAATTTCTTCTTGTATTAAGTCAGGTTTATGAAATTATTTTTTTAAGCACTGATGTCTACGCACTTATCATCATTAATTATTAGTCCGTAATCTTTAAAGTGGTCTCTAATCTTTTGCTTCAGGTCATCAACGTTGTCTCCTGGATCATATTTGAAGGCTATATCATCTGCGTATACTTTTATTTTCTTTCTTATTTTGTAGTTGTATCTCTCTTCAAATGATCATATTGCATTGTCAAGTAGTAAAACAAAGAATAAAGGGGAAGTCTTGCCTCCTTGAGGTACTCCTCTGCTGATTGATATCTTTTTATTTTACCAGTGTAAGTTGTATGGCTATATTAAATGTGAAGCTGTTATTAGCATTTTATCCCATATGTCTACCTCTTCGCAGTATGTGTCTGACCAAAGAATTCTGGTCTAATCTCCTCAGAATTCTGATCGGATTTCTGTTCTGGTTAAGTTGTCGTGACGTACTTAGTTTTAAATAGGTCAGGTTCAAGAGGTGGCTCCTCCAAGGCTTTCTGGGAATCAGAGTCATCTGAATGTTGTTTGAAATCGTTGAAGTCAGTTTCCAAAACTTCATATTCAAGGTCCCAGATGTCTACTCCCTCACTTTCTGAATCTAAGTCTATGTCAAATTGAGGTACGCTAAAATGTTAAACGCCTCTCATGACTGCTGCCAGGGCCGCCATGTGTGACATCGTTTTCACTTAAATTCTATTTAATAGTTTTTTTATTATTTCAATATTCAATGATAAATTGAGAAATTTTTATGTTTGAGTTTTTATGATAAATTCCAAATATAGTGTAAATATCAGAGCTTAATTTTTTTTGCTTCCGACATATTAATTTATGAAGATAATACGAATAAATATACATGAATGTATGTTCATTAATTTGAAGAAATTTTTATAAATTATTAATTCAAAGTTTGTATTTAAAATTAAGCTACTTAACTTAAAATTTAAGTGAAATGATTAATTCATATAAATCTTGCCAGACCAATATATTTATAAATTTACCAATTATTTCTTAAATTTCATAATCAATGTGCTTGATCTCTTTCGTTGTAATAACTGATAGTCCAAATGCAATATCTTATATTTCTTAATAAAACTTGTCTTGAGTTCAATGTATCTGAAAGTTAAAAATCTAGAGCTTGCTTGCACAAGGTCACCTGCTAATATAACAATAGAAAGTGAATGACTTCCTATTTTATTTATTTCTATCTCACTTTAAAGTGTTCATAGCGCCAGACACAACGAACAATCAACCCAACCATCAAAAGCATAGGTGAACTATTCTTGAATACTGTAAACGATGCATCTAGCAATCGCCGAGGAGTGAATCATTACATTTCAGTATAAGTGGGAGATGAAGAAGGCTCCTTGATTCTAAAAACTGGGATGTGGATAGCTTCACCATTAAAACCAAATCATCCTAATTCCAATCCTCACACAAATGCAATGATAACCTCATGTTTAAACATTCATTCAATGAATATGATCTCACTTGTAATTATGATTCAAGAATTAGTATATAATTATTCTTATATTTGATATAAAATATAAGAGTTCATTTTCTTTTTCATAATTATAATATCTTGTGCCATCTGTTCATATTATATGTTTTGTTCTTGTCTTTGTATCACCATTTGAAGTAGAATACTTTTGACTGCTGCTAGTTGACTCAAGTACGACTTCCATTAAATAAATATTATATTTTTTGAGGTTCACCTTTTATTGAATTTCATGATATCTTTTGCCCATCTATATATATTATAATTTTTTTATTAATATTTACTTTATAAAATTTTTTGAAAGGCACTTGAAGATGCTTGTAGATAAGCCTAAAACAATAATTCTCTTAGAAGCAAAGACTGAAAGAGTAATAGTGATTAAGTCTTGTATCTAATACTGCCTAAGAAATGATCGACCTCGGGTCTTTTTATAACTGATCCTACTCTTCTTGATGAAAAATATTCAGAAAGAAGCTCTGAAGTATAAGTGTTAATTGGTATAATATCAAACGAGATGCTAGTGAGTCTATAGCAAACAAAAAGATTCTTCACGAATCCTTTAAAATATTATTACTGTAAAAAGAAGTAGATTCTTCTTAGGAATCAAACATTGCTATATGGAAGAAAGATTCCTATTCTTTAGTAAAAGGCAACATTGCTACTAGGCAAAACCGTTAATATGAAAGTAGCGCATCAACAATCAATGCAGCAAGAGCTTAGATAGAAAAATACCTGGCAAATGTCAAAGTGTCTTTTGAGAAATGATGATGATTGATTATCTTGGCTCTTACAGCATATGTCGGAATCGGACATTTCAATCGTGAGACAGCTTTTAATGCAGAAAGTGATACCCATATCTGGCTGCGTTTGCTCTGTTTATTTCCCATTTACGTTGAAATGATGGAATTCGAAATATGTTTAAAATCTAATGTTGAGACTAGCATCTAGGTGATGAATAAATCAAGGTTGTATAAGGGAAAACGAGAAGTGGTTCCAGTAATTTAAGAAGACAAGATAAGATAAATAAAAGCAAGGGGATAAACAATAAAAAGATGGATCAAAAGAATGATATGAACATGAAAATGAAGGATTTAGTCACTCCAAGCAAATCCACAATTAACTTGACAGAAAGACCAGCAAAAATGAGAACTAGAGTTCGTATTCGATTGATGAGCTTACCAATCATTACTTAACAATCATCTAATAATGAACATGACGAAAGTAGAGTTTATAGATTATGGTAATTAAAGCTTTAATTGTGAATAGGAAATAGAATTATCACATTAGACGTTAGTCTTTGCATTTTATTTTTTATTTTAATTAATCTACATTTAATAATATAGTCTATTCTTTTCATTTAAAATTTTTAATTTTCTATACTTATTTCAATTTTATTTTTTTTAAGATAATATAATTATCTAAGTCTTTACTATTACTTTATCATATGTCTATTATTCACTTTAATTACATATATGTCATAAGTTTATTTATTATTTAAGATATTTGATTGTAAAAAAAATTATTAATATTTTTGTGAAAATTGTTTGTTTGAATTCAATTGTGTATATATCCAGAGAGATATGATTATTTTCCCACATTTTATTATTTATTTTACATTTATTTGAATAAAGCTTACCTAAAATTCAGTATATCTCGAAGGAACTCATTTAACTAAATGATTTATTGAGATAGCAGAGAATACTACAGTAAATATGAATATGTTTTAAATCAATAAACTAATTAATAATTTTACTTTTATATGGTTCTCTTATGCATTATATGGTTCTTTTAGATGATTTATATTCATAGTTTAGTCCCAGTGCAGAATGAAAAATCAGTCAAATATATACATTTTGGTTTTTATAAAAGTCAATGACAAACTAGAAATATTGAATCATGCTGGGGACACTCACAGATTAACTAGTGCTCGGAGTGATTTCATAGTGGTTCAGATGCATCTATTCAAGTTGTGCAGCATTTCTTTATATTATTGCATATTACTTGATTATTGTTGGAGTTGCAAGATATATAATAACCTATTTATAATATAATGTGAAGGGTAATTAGTTCATAATAATAATAATAAATAATAATAAAAATAATTGTTCCATTCAATTTTATTATGTATTCATGTATTAAAATTATTTCATTTAAACTTAATGACAACAAGATTTGAATTAAGCAACCTAAAGATAAATGTAGTGTTCATTGAAACAAGCAAAGTATCCCGTCATCTATCATATATATATATATATATTTATTATACAACATCCCATTTAATTGCAGATATTACCAGAACTGCTGATTGAATTGTAGAATTCATAATTTAGGCGTTTTAACTTGGCTACGTAACAAGCTTGCTTTAGCCTTGGGAATTCACCTTAATTTCAAAGCTGTGATTGGCGAATCAATGGCTACTTCTTTGTTAACAGAAGATGTGTGATGTTAGACTTACTCCAATATGCTGGTTAGTAACTCCACTGTTGAATTCATACTGAAATCATACATTCAACATTTAAATAGTTAAAATAAAATATAATTAGTTTATATTGTTTACTCAATTCTCAATGAAGATATTTATTAAATATATATTAAATACTCTAAATCACAATATAATGTACACAAAATGATACAATTATATTCTTTCCGAATCATACAGTGTTCGTACAATCATTAACAGCTGATTATCATCGAAGAAGTGTGTTTGTCTTAAACTCTTATCAGCAATATTCCGTGATAGCTGTGTCATATCTTCAAACATGATGAGTGAAGACTCGCTATTTTTGAATGCCACCACTTGTTGCAGTAGCATGCAATAGACTGTCTCTGTAGGATATTAAAGTTGTGAGCCATCTGCTCGAAGTAGATTCGTGTTGTTAAACTAATGTCAATATTTCTTTACATTTAACTAATATTTATTATGCACTTATCATTTACAATATAAGGAGTTTATTTTGAATAGATATCTACATATACTATATTTAATTCAATTTCTTATTTACATGCTAATAAATGCTCAACAGAGTAGCTGTGAATAAGATATGATTTACTGCAAATTGATAGCAATAACAAACATTAAGTAAATATATGCTTAAAATAACTGCTTATAATTACAGTTAGTTAAAAGTTATTAGAATAGAGAATAAAATAAATGAAGAAGACTAAGACGAAAAGGAGTATGATATGACACGGATAGGCAAAGAATGGGTATTTTAAGAGAAGCCAAGCAAGACTTTTCAATACATCTCCACATATTCTTAGACATTTAAGCTTTCATCATTAACCAACATCAATTTAATTATTTATATTACTTATGGGTCTAAATGAATTTCAATTTAAAATGAGTAATAAACTATTTGAAAGTGGCTAATTATAAGTAAATTATATACTATGCTCAGTTATGAGTATTCAGAAAGGAGCATTGCATAACTTTAACTTTACTTGTAAAGTTGTTTATCGCGGATTATCTAATATAGATTTACATTTTGATTAATTTTAGAATTAAATGAATCATCCATTAATGCAAATATTTATATCTATACAATCCTCAGATTAACTATACGACTGGTTGATTTATCACTGCTATTAACATCAATCACTTTATTTTATTGAATTGTTTATACAAATAGAACTATCATCTCGAGCATTATTTATTACCGAGCAACCATTAGATAAGAATAATATGACTAAATAAAATAATAAAATTAAAACTGCCAATTCGTTCTTTTTTAAAGGATAAAAGGTTGGTATATAATAAATTACAATGAAAAAAAGTAAGTAAATCTTTAATTTTTTTATAAATAATATAAAAAATTAATAAATTAATATAGATTTAAATTTCAAATTATATATATAAATAAACAATAAGAATAAAAGATTATTTATACCATTTTAGTAAGTACAATAATTATGAAGAATTAGAAAAATATATATAGGTTTGAGTTTACTTAAGAAATTCTTTTCTGATATTAAATTACTGATAAGATTAACTGACTTACAAATTAATGTTTCCTGGTCCTAACAATAAATTTTGTATTTTTTGGCAATAAAAATATTAGAAACATTTAAATTTTAATTTCATTTATCATTCAAAACCCCAAAACCCTTTCAGTAGTTTGATTGAGTTTTTGATTGATAAAAGTAGACTATTAGTGCATACTTTATTAGGGTTTTAATAGGGTTTATGCAGGGGTTTAATGTTTAAATATTAGTATTTTAAGTGAGTATAACAAGCGAGTTTTTAAAATATTTCACACAAACATAAGCTTAGAGTCATGTGGCGGTTCTCTGAATTTTATCTTTCTAAGTTGATGTTTGATTGTTTCTATTGTTTGTTAATTCTCTTAGCTTGGCTTGATATTAGTTGAGTATGCAAGTTCTCTGAGACCTCCATTTATTTTATTTTTATCGAGATATTGTTTGATTATCTGCTTAGAATCTCTCTCACCCTTGCAGCTAAAGTAATCGTTTCTTGGCATGTCGCTCTCTATTATTATTACTGCTAGAGCCCAGATATCCCATTAAGTGTCTCCATCTCTCCAATCCTCTCTCTCTCTGGAAAATAGCCAGGAGTGCCGTATACATTTCCTTATGCAGAGGCTTGCACTCTTTGAGCTCTGTTGAAGTCAATAATATAAACTCTAAGAGGCTGAAAGTTCATCATGATGTTCTCTGGCTTTAAGTCTCTATGAACATAACCTAGCTTGTGAAGCTCTTCAATTCCTTCTACTATCTGCTAACTATCTAGCTAGTTTATCTCTGACATTTATTGTCAGATAAGAATTCTCTGTAAGTCATTTCAAGTAAAGGAAGCCTGAAGTCTTCATGATCTTTACCAAGTAAAATAGCATCAAGCTAGATGATATGCCTGCACTCATTTAACTTTGCCTTTTAAAGATTATATTACTCATTAGCAAATTCCATTTGGAACTTGTCATCAGCAAGGAAGTAATTGAATGGATATATCTTGTAGGCATATTAGTCGTCTGTCATGACTCTCTTCTCTATTTTTTCTTCAAGAGTGAGGTAGCTTTCTAGGCAAGAATCTAAGTCAATAATTTTTAATATAGGAATCTTCATTGCCTCTATTTTAACCATGTATTTTATTGACCTCAGAGACTGGAAAGTTCTTGACTGCTTTCTTCATTTTTACTTACTTCTAGACTTCAACTCTAAGAGATTCCACTGGGTTTATTGATCTTCTCTTTTAGAGGAATCTATTCCCTGTAGGTTCATGAATAAATACAAAATTTTAATTGTGCTTTTTCTTTAAGTGCACTTTGAAGTCCCTTGTATGAGAATATGGCTTCTCACAGAACTCACAGACATACTTCCCATCTTTCTTTTAATGCTTGAGATATAACCTTGGCATATCGTTGTGTATATCTCTCAAGTGTCTCTTATAAGTTGACTTGTAAGGGAAAACTTTATTGCATTCTTTGCATTAATAGTCAACTTTGGCTGGTATTTATTAATGCTCTATGGCGGGTTGTTTAACCTCCTCCTCAATTTGCACAGCTTCTATGATAACCTCCTACTTAACTTATATTTAAATCTCAAAGCTAGACTGGTCAAAGTTGTCATAAGTAGGCTCCCACTGAGTACAAGCGTCTCTGGTCTCTACTTTTCTTGGTTGCTGGAATGATAACTTTTATTGACTTGATCCAAGTAATGCCGCTCTTCTTAAAAGGTTAGCGCTCATTTTAGTTTGCTGATATATTTTATTATAATAATGATAAAATTTACCGAGATAAACTATTATAGTATTAATTTAATCTGCTCCTAATTAAGTTTTAACCTTAAAATTTAATTCCTAATAAAGTTCAAACTTAATTTGGAGGACCTCCTAAAATAATTAAACATTATTAGGAGCAATTTAATGGAGAAAGTTTGATAAAAATGGAAATCAATCTGTAAAACATGGAGCAAGTTTTTCAATGCTTCTCCTCATATCTTTTCAAGGTTGACTTCCAGTAGGTTATCCCTATTTAGTAGTAAGATTTTAATAAACTTAGAATGGATATCCATAATTTTAAATTTCATTAACATTTCTAGAAAGAGGAAGCAAGATGGAGTCTATGAATGATGCAATGAAGAGAATTTAATCTCAAGATTTAATAGGAAAATTTCGAAGTAAAGAGGACCTTTAAAGATATTTGGTATAGCAAGGTAAGTTCTTAAGTAAGATTAATAAATCCATTATAGTTGGATTGTTCTTGCCGACTTAGGAGGGAACTAAAATCTCATTCTTAAAAGCCTTACTGAGTGAAGAGAGAAAAGCTTTTAAGTCTAATGAAATTAGGATGATAGAGATTCCTAACTACCCTGAAATATCAGTGACAAACCTATATGACGATGCTATGAGTGATCCAGACGTATCTATCAAAAGCTACAGCTCTCTAATAAGTTGCCAGAGAGAAACTTCTTCTTTGGTGTTCTTGCAACTCTGAAACCTGAGTACTTAAATGAATTATTTAAGAAGCTCACAAGAAACGATACAGCATTTCTCCTGAAGAAAAAGAGAAGCAAGGTATTAAAATAAGTGATACCTGGCTGTAGGATAAAAGCATCCTTTCATCTCAAGTAAGCTTAGTCTTCTAACTTTATAGAAAAACCTGGTACTGCTATATTCTTGATGAAAGAGCGCAGCAAATATTTTTTTTTTTTTTTTTTTTTTTTTTTTTTAACAGAGAGAGAAAGTCTCAAGTAAAGCATGAATTGAGTAAGAGACTCTTCAAAGATTTATAAAAGCCAGAAGAGATGAACATAGATGCAAGGGCTGGCACTAAGAGAAGAAACATTGGCCCAAGCAAGCCTTAAAAGAAAGAAAAGAAAGAGAAGCCAAATCCCTTTACGGGCAAATTTAATATGTGAACTTATTCATTCGTTTAAATCTAAAACTTATTTATAAACACAAAATCTCCCTTCTCTTGCGCATACTTTAGCTATTTCATCGCTGATTCTCTTAGCAGTACTCTTAATAAAATCGACTGTATCTATCTTTAAATCATGCATCAAATGGTAGAGCAGCAATTTCTTATAACGACCTTTCAATAACCCCCAATACAATTCAATTCCATTGAACTAAGGGCTGTAAGGAACATTAAATACAGGTGTCATATTTAGCCTTTCATATTCCTTCCTTGAGTCTTTAGTTTATGAACTGACAAGTTATCAACGAATAGAATAATCTCTTAGTCAGCGTACTTATCTCTGAGTTATTGCAAGAACTTAATATATTACTCAATCTTTATAGAACGAGGGTGAATAACATAAGTCTCGAGGCCACTATCTTCACTTATTCCACCAAGAATAGCATGAGTTTACACCTTAACTTTTTAGTCATAAACTTCTATATTACTTTACCTCTTGTACCAAGACCTTGATATAAAGGTATTGAATGTAAATACAGCTTCATCAGTGTGTATGAACTTTATATTATGTTCTTTAGACCTCTGCATTTAATTGAATATATAATTTAAATTAGTCTTATAAAATGGAACATTAAAGTCAATCACTCTCTTGATGCGATTGACTGTCTTGTAAGATATTCCGTTCTTTTTATATATGTTAGCTATCGATTAAGCAGATATGTGAAGCTCAGGTAATTGGCGATGAAACATCACAGCCCTCTAGGATAGAGAGAAATGAGCCCAGTATTTAAGAGTCTTATCATTAATAAGATAGTCAATATGATGCTGTTAAAATCTTAAGGGGGTCTTAGGCTTAGAATTAAGATGCTATCTCTTTAAATTCAATGCTAATAGACTGTAGACCTCCCAGTTGCTGGAGATTTATGGAGTAGCCTTGCTATAGACGTATAATTCAGAACAGGCTTGAGTTATTAACTGTATTCATCACATCAATATTGCAAATTAAACAATAAATCTATATACTCACTGTCATAAACTGACCCCAACTTCGCATATACTCACTTAAATTACTAATATTTAAACATTAAACCCCTACATAAACCGTATTAAAACCCTAATAAAGTATGCACTAATAGTCTCCTTATATCAATCAAAAACTCAATCAAACTACTGAAAGGGTTTTGGGGTTTTGATTTCTTTGTACTAAACAACTTTTATTAGTTTATAATTTTCAGGTATATTATTATTATTATTTATCAGTTTTTATATTAAAAACAAAGCTAAAAATAAAAAAATAATTTCTATTTATAATTAATGTGATTTTCATTAAAATTTGAATTCATTATCAAAGTAGAAATAATATTTTATGCTAAATTAAAAATAACTATAACATAATTGATGAAAAAGATTCTTTGAAAATTATTAAAATGTCAAATTTTTTTCTTAGGGCAGGAAACTCCCCCCCACAAATATTCTTTAAGGATAAAAATAAAAATATTTAAATATTTATTGATATCACTGAATTTAGTTAATTAAGTCATTTTTTGATATAATTTTTTTTACAAAGAACTTTTAATTCTTTTATTAAAATTAAGATACATTGTAAAGAGAGAATACATACTGTAATAAAGTAGAATAGAATTTACAAAATGTAATGAAGTATCAAAGAAATTACTCGAATCTCAAGTAATGAAAGACTCATAAGTACTTTGTGGTTTTTACAAAAATAAAATAATAAGAGAAAGAAAATAAATTAAAAAATAAAAATTTTACTTGCCAGAAAACTTTCAAAAAAAAATTATTCATCATAAGATTGGCCAAGATATTTCCCCTCCCCCCCAAAATTTAAAAATGTCAGAAAAAATATTTTAGAATGTTAAAAAATTAAAAAATAAATTATCAACCCTATACTCAAATGTTAGGGGTAAATCTTAAGTTTTTCGAAGAGATAAACAAAATAAGTAAAATTGCCCGCAAAAACACTCAAAATATCTAATCCGATTGATTTTTTTTCAAATTATATATATTTATTTTTTACAAATTTTAAAAATCTGAAAATAGGTAAAATTGAAATTTTAAAAAATTTATGTTAAATTCTATCATTATATTTTGTCATTTATAATAATCATAATGTTTATATATTTTAATTATCTATTTTTTCTAAAACTTAAATGATTGCAGAATTTAACTATCTTAAAAATTATATTTAGTTTAGTATTTTTTTTATTTTTTAAATTTAATCGCTCTTTTAAAAATAATCGATTAAAATTTTTAAAGTGAGTAATTGTGTAAAAATCACTATATATATATATGAATTTTTAGTTAAAGTATGATTAAGTAAGATAAAAGTTGACTAGTTAAAAAGATTATTTATTAAATTGTTGAATTTAACAGAGTGATTTGATTTAAAAATAAAGAATTTTTATGCTTTACTATAAAATATTAATAATAATTTAGTAATCTTTAGTCTTTAAAGTATTAATTTTTAATTAAATAATAAATATAAAACCCCATGTTTCAATTAAGACAAAAGATAGGGGGTTAAGAACAATTAATTAAAAATTAAATTATAATTGGCTGAAATTATATATAATTATATTAA
>ARYC01005956.1:0-21971 GCA_000711775.1 Oxytricha trifallax | reverse complement strand
AATACTTAATAACTCAATTTAGAGATTTAATAATCTAATAATTAGTAAGCAAATCATTAGTATCTTGATTTGATAAAAAAAAATTTTTAACTTATAATCCGATCATTTAATCTCAAGTATTAATTGTAAAAAAATGTTGACACATTGATAAAGTGGAATTCATTCATAAAGAAGGAAACTGACTTTGAAAAAAATATAGAATTTTTAAGGAAATAGAATTAGTTTTTTAAGTAAGAATTGGAGTTCAAAACCAACATGAAGTTTCCAATATAAGACAGCTATATTTTAATTTCATTAAAAATCTATAATTAAATATGAAATGTTATTTTAGCTTAAAGATGTGCAACACACTGTCGAATTATGATCTGGAGGAATCACAAAAAGTGATATTAAACCTAAATATTGTAGAATTAAAGCGTTTAAATGTAATTCTGTATTTCTATTTTTTTTTTTCTATTATAATGCAAGTTTGACGTCGGCATTACTTATGGAATCGGTTATTTGCAAATCTGAGCCTTGTGGGAAAGTTAAAAATTCTTCCTCTTCAATTCACAAAGATTTGGTCATGAATGTTTTTGGAAAAACTCACAAAAACTCATCTACGAGGTATTAGTAAAGTTAACTCTTAGAAGATATGGGTGAAGATTTGAATGATAAATAGGATTTAGTTTATATATGATTTTTTTAATTAAAAAAATTAAAGTTAGTCTTTTAAAATTAATTGGCTAAAATTATTTAAATATTAGGAGTTTGTGACATTAATAAATAGCGGAGAAGGTTAATCCCTCAATAAATTTATATTAAATAAGCACAATTAACAGAATTTAAAAGGAGCAAATTAATAAATTTAAACTTAACCATAAATCACAATGAAATAAGTTCTTAACGAAGATCACTTAGACTAAGCTTAAGACTTATAAATTAATGAATATTTAGGTACGAATTTAAAGATTTAAAATTCAAAATATTAACACAAAAACGATTCTACTAATAAACATAGTTTAATTTTTAAACTTCAAGTTCAATAAAAAATAAATTTATTGAATTTATTATTGCTAAAGTATAATTGATTTGGGGAAAATAAAATACATTAAAATTACCAAAAGTATAATTCGTGGCAGTTAAATTTCTGGAAACCTAGACATTATGATACTTTTTCAATAGAACTAATCAGTTGGATTTTGCAATTGACAGTTGACCTCTATCCCATTCCTGTATCAAGATAAAACTAAATAAATTTGAACATTAGAATATTCTTTAAAAAAATCACCCAAAATTTATTTAGATTTATCTTGATCCAGAGATGAGATAGAGGGCAACTGTCAATTGTAAAATCCAACTGATTAGTTCTATTAAAAAAGCATCATATTGTCTAGGTTTCCAGAAATTTAACTGCTACGAATTATCCTTTTGGTAATTTTAATGTATTTTATTTTCCCCAAATCAATTATACTTTAGCAATAAACTCTTATAATAGCTTATTTGCAGTTTATCTACTCCAATGACTTCTTAAATTAACTCAACATTAATTCAGGAATAGAAATCAAGAGAAATATGTCTTAGAGCAGAATTTCTCAAAGAACTTTCACAAACAAATAGACTAATAATCAAGATTACTCAATCAAATTATTCGAGAAGCTAAGCAAGCTTCCTTCTATGAATATCATAATTAAAGACGATCATTCTACTTAAAGTATTTTAAAATGATTAACTTATTACATTTATAATGTAATTTGATTAGATATCAATTTGAATTCAAATTACATAATAATAAGAGAGTCTCCTCTATTAGATCAGTAGCAGATAGAAATACCTATTGATCAAACATCATCGAATCAATCTAATAATCTCAGTTCTAGAAACTGATTTTATCTATTTATAATAATGGCTATAGTTCCTTTAGTATATTTATAAAGAAATGTACTTAAAGACTGTGGCTTTATGAATCTAAACATCTTTGAAATAACAATGAAATAGTTCAAATTTTACTAAAAAATTTGAACTTAATAGCTTTCTAAAATGAATGATTGAACCTAATGAAGCTTTGATTCTTGAGACTTATAACAATAGAAATTGTAAATTTGTTGTGCTTAATGGGAAGAAATTTCCTATACTCAAGAAATTTTAAGCTTTAAGGTTTTCATTTATTTATAGAAAGCTTAAATCATCGAATATCATTATCCAATATTATATTCATTTATATATATTAATTATATGAAATACTCTCACTCTATCTCTATTTATTTATGCAAAAAAAATATTACTAAGTTAGTTTGTATAATAATTCTACAAGATTTTAGTGTTTACTTATAACAGTTTAGTTTAAAAGTTGTTGAATACTTAGTAAATTTGTTTTTTTTGTTTCATATGAATTATATATACATTAAAAACTTATGCTAAATATTTAATTTTTTGGGTTCTCTTTTTGAATTAATTTATTTTTAAGCACTTTTTTTATTATATTTTCACTATTTATCTTTTCTAAGTATTAAAATTGAAATACTATATCAATAAATGAAGCAAAATTTGAATTAGTAAAGGAAGTCTATGTTTTGTGATTTTTCGCAAAGTTAATAAATATAAATTTAGGAGTTTAGCGTAATAAGGCTCAAACTAACTTTGAAAGTAAAGGAAATGGAATCTACAGACATCAAGCCAGAGAGAAAAGGTCCTCCCAATCAAATCAATGTCTCCAACAAGATTTGTAAAAATAATCATTATAAGAATAATTCTATATTTCTAATAATTTTAACAAGAGAAAGGCTAAGTTCTACGTCTACCTCGGAAAGCAGATCCTCAAGGATCACAACATAATTGAGCTCCACGCTCTCGGAAACGCAGTATCCACCAGTGTTTAAGCCGCCGAAAATCTTGTCAGGTATTACATTTAAACCTTGTCTAATCCATATTTGAATTCTTGTTGTAAAAGAGGCCCTGGAATTTACTAAATCAAATAGTCTGAATAAATTTAAGAAGTTTGGTAAATGTTCGTGAATTTTAGAAACAACTACGCCACCTTTAAGCAAATCAAAACTGAGACTGTTACTATGAGTGACAACTCAAAGAAAGCTAAGCTCTTTATCACACTTGAGAAACATACCGATTTCGACGCCAACATCGAGAAGTTCGAATAGATCAAGCAAGAAAACGAGGCTCTCGCTGGAACCTAAACCAAGCAATTCATAAGATTTTTAAGTCTCTTTTATCTCTATTTATGATTGAATTTTACAAATTATAAGTGAATGAGAAACTAAGAGAAAGTATGAGACTATGCTGCTGCAGAGTCAGTGCTGAGACAAATTGTCTACTCTAGTCAGCAATTAATATGCCACCGCTAAAGCCAAGTCACATCCTACCAGATGAGACCGGCTTTATGTTCATGTACTCACTTTTTTGACTAAGATTTAACCCTCTTTTATTCTGTATATAATATTGATTCTGATAATCTAGATGGAAAATTAACTCTAAGCAGCTATACTCCCCATTAAAATATTTAATGCATTTTTATATTTAGAATTATTTTGCCTCTTTTCTCTTGTCTACGTCTTCTCTCTTTGTTAATCGAATATGTTTATATTCACTAGTCTTATAAAGATATTAATATTTAAATATTGGTTGATTGGGAAAGCCTGAATCTAAAATTGACAAAATTGAATTTATCATAATTTCAAATTATATAAAGTCTATTAAATTTAGTGATTTAAATTTAAAACTTAACATAAAGTTACAAATTTTTAGGATAAGATATTTTGACTTTATTTTAATTAAGATAAATTATATTCACATAAGAGTCAATTGACCTCCTTGCTTCGCTCATGTTTGTCTTTTTTAGCTGTGCCTCCTAATCCTCACGTTTTCATAATTTCTTTTTTAATAATTTAAGACTTTATAATGTAAAAACTTCTTAACAAACTCAACTTATTTGAATTTCTTTGCATCTGAATTTGTGGAATTACTATTTGAAATATCGCTTTCTAAGTCAATGTCTTTCAGTCTATTAGCAAATTCTTTATCTAACTTTCTTTCTTTGTACTTCTTTTCTGCGTCCTTCATTAAGTGCGATTCACGATTTTCTTGCATTTGAGAACTCATGTCCTTATAGGATTCACAGAGTTGCTTCCAAAGTGGGACATTAGGGTGATCTGGCAAGTAAAATCTCATTCTAATACAAGTTAAAATTAGTTAATAATCTATGGCAAGATGAAATGATATTTCCTTGAGTTATGCTTAAATCTCATTGAGTGAAAAAAAGAATTATAAGTAAAACATTATTACTTACAAAATTCTGGCTTCTTAACCTGTGAGAGTCATCTCTTGCCCACACTCTTCAACCATTTATTGATAAAAATGGCATTTATTAAAGAATATCAGTGAATTAGTAGCAACTAAAGAAATTTATCAAATTTTGAAACTTAAAGTATAAAGAGTCTGGATTTATTACTTATTAAATTGATCATTGTATTTTCTTACTTAATGCTGTTAAAATTCTATTAATGATACCCATGCGAGTGTACATAAAAAGAAACACGAAACCTGTTACCATAATACCTCCTTTTAATATTTGAGTTTTCTTTGCTTTCTTTCTTCGATCTCCTCCCTACATGACTGGTAGCTCACTATATTAGTTTATGTTAATTAATTCATATATTTATGGCAAGTCTGATACAGTTATCGAAATTGGAATCACATAAATTGACAGTAATGCTTTTATGAATTTTTAGGAAAATGTAACCCATAATTCATTTTATGTTTCTCAATAAAACCACATTTGTGTAAAAATTGAGCTTTACTAACTGATCTCATTATATTTTGTAATTAACCCCAAAAAAGCTTATTAAAACTACAACTTACTTATTGAGCATTTCATAGTAAATATGCTGATACTTGAGAAGTGTATCTAGATTCTTGTAAACTTTAGTGCCTTGGTACTTCATACGCAAAGATCTATAAGAATTCTTGAATTTGTCTTTCACATAGTTTGTGGACTTTTTCGCTTTATCTTTTATGTCGTCCATTGAATGATTATATATTAATATTTATAATTTATCTATATTTTTAATTTATTTACTTACAATTTAAATTATCAATAGAATATTAATATTATATTCAATTCATTTTAATTAAATAAATCTGCAAGTAAATAATAATTCTAATATCCTTTTTATTTTTAAAATATTGATTAATAAACTAAAATCTTATTTTTTGAATAAAATTCTTCGCTTTCAACCCCAATAATCATCATTATTTTATCCATTAGTTAATTAGTAAATATAAATTTAGTTTTTAATTAAAGTAACCTAAAACGAAATATATGAAATTAATCCATTTTTCACTTTCAATTTGAACTTTACAGCCCTCTTCTCTTCAATTCATCGTCAATGAACTTAACATTCAAGTCCTGCTGAGAAAGCCTAATCTTCAGATCTCTAACTCCTACAACTATAATAAAAACATAGAGATTACTCATTATATATATTTTTTCATGAATTTAATCATAAATCTTGTGAATATTGAATTTTAGATGGTATATCAAGAATTCAATTTCCTCCTCAATGTTATATTAAGTAAGTTGTTCTAATAATGGTCTGTATTTTAAATCGCTTGGAGGGGTTATTTTATATAACTATCTTTTTTAAATTATATAAAATAATCAATTTTAATTAATTCTCAACTAAAAGTTATTGTAAATACTTTTTATAATAAATAGTGAAGACAATGTATTTAAAATTAACTATCTGAGTCTTGCATATGTTTTTAAGATTTGTAGTTAATATTCGACAGAAACAAGATCAAATAATATCTACTTATTATTATTTTAAGCAATATTTTCATTGCCACTCTAGTCTTCCAATATGTAGTAATCTTAAACATCTGGTTTTAATAATAATTCTTAGTATAAATTACTTAAAAAGAAACTTAAATTTATAAAATAATGATAAATATAATCTGAATCGACCTCATTAATTATTTAATCCTAATTTTTGTTAGTTCCAATATACAACTGTAATATAGGTTTAATTTCTTAAGTGTAAATTTCTATTTGGTCTTTTACTAATTCAATGTTAACCATAAACCTTTATAATATTGTTTAGAAACTAATTTATATTTCTAATGCAATTATTTCATATTAAAAATTTTATGGAAATTTAAATTCTTCTATAATTATAAATTTTTTCATTTAATTATATAAACAAAAAATCAGTTTATAAGTAGTGAACTTGAGTATGTCAAAAGTGTTATATGCAATATTTAGGACTTGCTATATATCTTTCTTATTTTCTTCGCAAAGCTGTTTTAAGTCAAAACATTGTAAAATATAGACTACTTAAGCTTGAATTTGTCTAACCCAAGTTTTTTGATAATCTTTGTAAAATCTAGGTTAATTAATTTTATATAATTATCATGGAAACTATGCTGGTATTCTAATCTAATTGTGAGAATTGAGGTAATTTAAAGGGAATTTTTCATAAACAAATAATTTAGATGGGAAACTTCTGGCTATCATGTTCAAATAGAGCAAGTCAGTTCTAGTCTGTGATTGTTCTCCCCTTTAAATATTGGATGTATTATATAATAAAATTAAAATACCACAATTTATACATAAATAAGACAAAAAATAATCAATAATTTGAATTAAAATTAAAGAAATATCACATTAGATAATAATATTTTCTAAAATCTCAAAGTATCTTCGTAGCTTATCAACTTTGAAAAAATTAGTGAATCTCTAATGAGTTAATTAAGTCTATAATTATGAATTTATTTAATATTGCAAAATTAATATAGTAATAGCATAACTATGGGAAGATTGAAATTATTAAATATTAAGTATAGGAAAATTAATATGTTATTTTTTGCGTTGAAACATTAAAAAATTTTTCTTATTTATTAGATTTACAATAATTGACTAACTATTCTTAATATTTACAAACATTTTACTTTTGTAATTTTTTTTCATTTATCATTTTATTCTATTTAATAGTTTAATTCTCTTTATATTTGATGATTTATTAGTTTTTATTATTATTTACTATTTATCCTGCAAATTTAAAAAAAGCTAAGAGAATAAGATACATAACGTATAATGTTTTTAGATTATATATTTTAAGCTAAAATACTTTACTTATTTTATAATTTAATATGAGTGGAATGAATACCAAATATTTTTAATATGTGAGGTTGTTTATTTAATTATTAGTTTATTTAGATAGAATAATTTTAAAAATTTTATATTATTTTAAAAAAAATAAATTAAAATTAAAATTTTTATTAGTTCTACACATGATAATAAGAATTAAGCAATTTTAGTATCAAATAAAATAATTTATTTAGATTTGTATAAATTAATTATTTTGATAGAATAAATATAAACTTAATGATTTATAACTTATTTAAGCTTTAATTATTATTTGAAATCCCTTCCTTTTTCAAGTAAAAATCTGTAATATTTTAATAAAAATAATTCAAAAGCTTTATCAATTACTATATTTTAAAACGATAAGGCATATTTATTTAGGATTAAAATGGTAGAACAAGGCAATGTCATATAATTCTGCAATATCCAACCACTATTTTTCGTTAAGCATTAATTTACTTGCCATTTATACGCATCTCTCTTCATTGCCTTTCATTCCTTTATATATATATATTATTAATAAATTATATCACTAATTTATCACACTACTTTCCAATTATATTTACAAATCAATTTTTTATAATATACAGAATTACTTAAAATTATAAAACTGAGTAATAATTCCTAGATGCATATTAATCCTGAGTAGTATAATCATGTGTGGAGAAAACAAATAGGACTGCCCTTTGAAAGTTTTTATCGTTTCTATTTCATTCTGTAATTCCAAGACATCCAATTCATGGTAACTCCCTAGTTCACTATTAAATATCTAAAAGTCTTCTTTTATTGTTCTTGAAATTAAACAAAAGTTTATTATGAATAAAATTTGTGAAGATCTTTCTCATTTTAAGTATTTTTTTAACAAATTTTGAATAGAAACTCAAGAATATACGAATTAATGGTAATATAAAATTGGAATTGTCTAGCATATACTGTTAAATGTTATATTTCCTTTGATATGTTTAATTTAATTTAAGTGGTAAAAAGTTTCAAGATTGATATATTTCATCAATCTTAGCATCTAATTATTGTTCTTGCACTAATAAACTTAAAATCTTAAGTCCTTTCATCTGCAAGTAGTTCTTTATTTTCTACTAGGAAAGCCATCTCAGCTATAATATCAATTTATAAATTAAAATATATATTTACATTCAAACTTAGATTTGTACCTTCCATAAGCACTACTCTTTAATGTTTCAGCAGCTTTTGTTAGGAATAATTGTGAGTTTATCATCAAAAATATATCGTACAATTTATAGTTCTTTGGATAGTCTGATAAATTTAATTGTAAATATATACTAAATAATTATCATAAAACTATATAATCGTTTATTTACTCAAGAAAGATTAAGAATTAAATAATAATTTTAAAAATATCACAAGTTTATATCTCTAAGTAGTCTATTCATGTATTTAATTTTCTCACTATCTTGCATAAATAAACAAAATTTCATTAATAAAAGAGCAAATTAAGATATAATTTATTAAATTATTATAAGTAATGCAAATTTTCAGCCTCGTCCAAACAAAATACTTCATATAAAATATTAAATAAATAAGTTAAAAACTTACATAGTAATGCTTTTTGATAGCTTTACAGTTAGTAAAATTCTAGAGGCCAATACTGAATATTCATTTGTAATAAATTTATAAATAAAAAATATTAATTTAATTTTGATTTTAATAAAAAAATATATATTATATTTAATTCATCCAAGATTTTTTGTTTAGTTACTTTGAGTTCTCTCTTTAAATTTAGGATTTCTTCGTTTTATTTTTGTATTCTTAGATAGTTTTCTGTTTTTTTGTTAACATTAGTATTAGATAAGTTGCTCATATGTCTAAGAGCTTGATTTACGATCGCATTAGATTAATCTAATAAAAAAAAATACAATAAAAATAACATATTATAATTTAGAAAACTTAAATTTATGAATGCTGCAGCATTGAAAACTAGAAATCTTAGTATTTTTATTAATCTATGTTGAATTATTTTTCATTTAAGTTTATGGAGTTTAGTTTATAGCATTTAGGTTACTTTGCTATGCTATTTGGTAAATATATTTATCTAGAATCAAAACCCCAAAACCCCTTTATTAAATATTATATAAAGTATTTATGGTTTAGATTAGAGAAAAAATTATGATATATTCGATACTAAAGAATATCTAATGGATATTTTATGATTTTAATTAAAAAATGACTATATTTTTATTTCTTAACATCAACCGTTGTCAAATTTATCATATAATAATGATCGATAAATTTAAAACTCTCTTGCTTTTTAGTAAAAACAAATTCTTTTATTTTATACAATAGTACTGTAAAATATTGCAAATAAATCATTACTATAAAGAGGTATGTACTTTTAATTATAATAAATTCTGAGGATTGTGTCTAAGTTACAGATATCAATCAGCAATACTTTCAAGATCAAACTTAAAAAATCTGAGGTTTTAATACATCATTAGTTTGTGTGATAATGTTTTCATTTTTTATTTAGCTAATATAATTCAAAGGCTATATTAATTATTATAGCATTCTAATTTGTTAAGACAAAGATTATAAAATATAGCTTAAAAATGATCAAAAATATAAATATTAAATTTAGAAAGCAAGAATATTAAAAAGTAATGAAATGACGTCCAAGATTTATTAAATCGAAATTGTTTTAATTAATTATAATAATAAATGAGATTTTTAGGATTTTCGGTGATTTTGACACTTGGCTTTCTATTGCAAGAGAGGGAAGTTTAATGTGTGAAATCTGGAATTGCAGCAGCTATTCATTAGGATGTGATTATTTATGAAACAATAATAAATCTGAAAAAAAATAGGCTGAATATATTAAAAATTTGATTTATTATGATTAGTGGAATTAAAGATATAAAATTGATTACTCAATTCTCTGAATTCTGAATAAATAGGGAAATTTTAAAATAGTTTTTTTTAAAAAACAAAAGCTCATAAGGTTTATTATCAATTTATAGATTGAACTATCTCATTTCAAATTAAAGAGGAAAGATATTTATATAATTTAAATATTCAAATAAGACCCCATCTTATTTTGTTTTAATAATAATAGCCTTAAAGACTTCGCAATTCCATTAATGATTTATATTTTAAACTCAAAAAATATAAGAAATCTTTATAACATTATATTTGTAAAATTTTAGTATATTTACAATTTATATGATCCAGCAATTGAATGACATACCAAAGCAGAGAATTGAAATAAATCAAGATAGTTTTTCAGGGTTTATTGATAATCTGTAGTTTACCATGAATGTTGACACAAGTAAGGGAACTTACGTGGCTTTTAATGAGGCTACAAATGAAATTATTGCTGAAATTAGATCTATTTCTGGTTAAATGATAAAATTTATAGTTAAGTTTAAATATAAGTTTAAGAAGCTTTTTTGATTATTTCATTATGTAAATGTCAGGCCACTATGAAGCGTACTATGGTTCTTATAAATTTCCTTCATCTGTAAGCGATTTCCTCATTGCCATTCAACAGGGTGGTATTGAAATGAAAATTGGCTTAACTCCAATCACCTAAGCTGGTCCAATAATCAACGGTGTGCAAAAGCTCATTCCTGGTTTCGTAGTTAACCCCAAATCTTTCCATTTCTAATTTTGGAATGATAAATTGGACATTCAAATGAAGGATGCTGGGTTTGTGAGTTGGTTTATTAATCTCCTGAAAACTTAAATTCATTAATTAAGTGAATATCTTGCTTATATTTAAGTTTAGCCATTAATTACAGAACTGCTTTCAGTTTATGTGGAAAGCTTCTTCCCAGGATAGCTTCAGACTTAAATGAACGATTATTTTATGAATCAACAAGGTTTCATGCAAGTCGATAAATATTTCCTGGACTACTCCATGATGGTTCCTTCTAAGATATCTGGAAATCAGATTGAAGCATACTTGGAAGGAGGCTTTACAAACTATGAAGAGTTCTTAAGATGATAAAACTTCAACTTTAATGAGCGACATTAAAATTATTCCAGCATCTTAGGGATATATCTAAGCCGCGGTCAGTGAATATGCTATCAATTAACTTTCAAAGACTCTTAATATAGACAAGAAGTTTGATGGTACTATTTCTCAAAATTAAACGCAAGACAAGAAAATTAAAAGCTTCTATTTAACTGATTACATTGACTAGTTCATACCTAATTTCTCTGAACTTTTTGGCCACATGGGATATGTTTCTTACACAATCACACATAAATAATCAATTTATTCTCAAAAAAAAGCATTAAAATATAATTTTTTTAATCACTCATACCTAGGAGCCAAAAATTCAGCTCCAAGAAAACGACCTTCAAATTATTTTTAACTTTGATTTCACTATGATTTTAGACTCAAACAACAAAGAAGTATGTACTTTTCATTTTGAAAATGCTGTCATGGATACTGGTATAAGTTTTGATAAGGATCACATGAAAATCAGAGTTGAAGGGAAAGATCTTGATTTTGGAACTGTTACTCTAGTAAGAAACAGCCCTGATTTATAATTATATAATTAAATATAATTCATAATAACGTTTAATTGGGAAGAGTTTTTCTTTTTGAGATAATAATAAAGAATTCTATTTTATAAATTTTAAACCATTAAATAGTTTTTATTTCTAAAACTATGGATATAAAAATAACGAATCAAATATTTTTTACAACTTATAAGTGATTTTACTGAGCCAATTGACGTTGAAGAATTTGAGAGTGGCCTTTTCCGCATTAAATTCCAATTTATGATTGCGTTTTTAGCTCTTAAAAACGGTATCCAAATTCCTCATGAAGTTGACTCAGATTTCGGCCTTGTTAAGATTCTTGACGCTGATTTGCAAATCAATAGTGGAGTATTTTCAGTCAGAGTTAAGCCACAATTTCAGGCATTAAAATAATTCTAAAAGAAATTTGAATTATTCACATTATAAGAGAGTATCAATGTCCAAGAAACTGAACTAATGAATTTCTTGGCTTGAAATATCTCGTAATCCTGATTACTATTAAAAATGCAATTAATTGAATTAAATCTCTTATTTACTTATAAAAAAATGATTTTTATTTACAAAGCCTAGATATCTGATCATAATAAAGAGTGGACTGCAAAATCATAATAAATTAAATATCTTAAAATGAATATACGTTTAAATACCCCTTTACTAAATATAAATCTACTTTTGGATATATTATTTATTATATATTAAATGAGATTCATTAATTGTATAAGCAAATTGAAATTGAAGAATTAAGAATTTAAAAACAATTTTATAAAACTAATTTTCAATGATAGCGAATTTCAAAATTATTATTGAGGGCTACAATACAATAAAATAGTTTGTTAGCATATATGAACTCATTTTAGACAAATTGTTTCATTTATATTTGATAACAACTAAATATAGACAAATTCTACAAAAATATAAAGAATGATTCTAGAAAGTATATATCATGATAACATTTTTTATTTAATTTTTTCCCCAAGTAATGTTTTTATTTTACATAAAACTTTAAAATTTAAATAGTAGCCATATAATTTCATATTTCCAACTTAAATACACTTAAGCCATAATCATTTACTCTTTACCCTCTCGACCCTTTGTCTATCACTCCTAGCTCCCCAAGCCTCTTTTGTATAAGCGACTGCAGGTGGAGTTGGAATGGCAGTAGACATCTAAGTTGTGGATCAAGTCAAGAACTATGGAATACCTTTAATGATGGACGCTATCAACAGCCTTGACTTGGGGAAGATCAAGTTTAAACAAGGGGATGTCGACAAGATTAAGTTTGACTTACATGTTAAGGATATGAATAGTATTCAAGTTGGATTCAAAACTCAAAATTTAAATAAGGTTATAGAAAGTATATGCAAATTATACACTCCTTTTCTACAACAAAATTGCAATATATTCCGTAAAATTTATAAACTCAAAGGCAATTGTTTTAGATTCTACAATGAAAGTAATAATTTCAATGCCTGTTAATTTTCTACATTCAACACACTATAAGCCACAATTATTTGGGTTTAAATTTTCACCTTAAGATAACGCTGTCTCTATACATGCTCAAGATATATCTGGTAGTATTCGTGGAAATTTCAGGTTAATTATATATTAAATTTATCTAATATTTGAAAATTCCATATGATACAAGTTTAAAAATAATTTATGAGAATAAACCAAATTTTTGTTAGTGCTATCATTTTAATTTTAGGTTCAAGATGCTGTTTATTACAGCTAAGGGAAAATTCAAAGTGAGATTCGATAAAGGAGCCTGCACTATGACAATGAAAGTACCACTAATTATCTAGAATCAAGGCGGTAGAAATATTCCAGGAATAGACATTTAATTTCATAAATCTATAAAAATGCAGATGTTAACATAATTAATGTTGCTTTAAAATTATTTAAACATTAACTAGTTTGATTTTAAAATTCACAGTTCTAAGATCCACATTGATTTGAGTGGAAGTTTCCTAGCTGATATTGCTGATCCATTCATTGCCATTTTCAAGAGTTTGATAGTCGATGAAATCAATAAGAGCATTAGAAAATCAATTCTATATGCTTAAATGATTATTTAGAGTAAAATATGAAAATTAAGACCATATAAAATAATTATAAATTTTGAACAATTCCTAATGTTGTTAAAAGTAAAGTTAACAAGATGCTCATTTCAACAAATGGATTCGCTCCTCTATACGGAGATTTGCTTGCTGATTTCACCTATTTAAAATTATAAACAATTCTTGTTAAAGTTGTATATTAATATCATGCCAATAATTTTTTCAAATATACCTTCTCAGCCCCAGCTATTGTTTCTGATTCTACTCTTGCTTTGTTCTTAAACGCAACTCTTTACAATTAAAAACTGGGTTAATACATAATCCCCAAAGAATCTATTACAGATTTTCTTTTTTACTTCATTAAAATTACTTAGAATCTGCATATATTTTATATTTATTTTATTAATTATTGTATTTAAGATGTGCAAATATTGACAACTTCTGCCAACTCTGTTTAGTTGGCTGTGTCACATTACTCAGCAGACAGTTTTCTAGTTGCGATTCATGACACTGGACTTTTTGATTTTGTCCTTACCTAACAGAAAATCCCAGGTCTCTCTAAGATGCTCAACACTACATAATTGCAAACAAATTATTCTCTTTTTTTGGTAATATAATATTGATATAGTTTACTTGGAAGGACTCCTGCCAGGATTAGTAGCTAAATACGGAAATGACTAGCCAGTAACTATTGAAATTAAAGCTACACAATCTCCAAGAGCTGAATTTAAAGAAAATGATTTGGGACTTATTCTAAATCTTGACTTGACTTTCAGAGTAAACTCAGAGATTGCAATTGTTGTTTCGGTTATTGATCTTAGTGCTCATGTGGATGCTATGCTCCAGGGACCCAACTTTACGACTAAAGTTAACACAATCATTATTGATAAATGCACTTCATCTTAATCGCAGATAGGTTTCTTTAATGCTTTTTAATTTAATGGTACCATATATAAATTTGAACATGAATAATAATAGGTCAATTTTGTCTTAAATAACACCATTTATTACTTAATAAAGCTTAAAAATGATAAATTTAATGTTAAAGTAGCTTTTCTTGTAAGATTAGTCTTCTAAGCCTTATATCTTAAATTTACAAGAATAAAAGACTAATTAATCAAATAATTTAAACTTAAATTGCCATTTGAAGCCGTATTTTAATCCACTTCTTTATAAGATGATTGATTTTTATTCATAAATCCACAAATTCTAATTTTCTGGCAAATACTTTTTGGAAAAAACGATTGATATTTTTAGAATGTTTTTTCCTTAATTTAATTTCTGAGAACTACACTTTCATTATTTAGCTTTCCTGAGTTTTTTTATAATACTATAAACCGAAAAGGCATGGTTTCATTAAATTCAATACTATAGATTGTATATCTATATCTTTTATAATAGTTTAATTAAATTCCTGTAAAATATCTATTTTTTATGCTTAACTTTTTTTGGTTTTTTATAAATTAGTTAATTTAAACCTTTCAAGAAACTAAATCTTTCCAATTAAATCAAAAGCATTAAAATCTAAATTTTGTAAATACTTAAAATGAATAATTTATAATGCTCTAACTTTCAAATTTTTCTTCAATATGAGCATTAGAATTGTAATTCCCATCTTGAATGAAATTTTCTTGAGCAAGGCTATTGTGCTTCCAGACACTTATCTTGGTTTGATAAAAATTAACTCTGCTTCCTTCACTTCATAAAACGGATACCTCGCTGTGTCTGTGGCTCCTCAAATACTTGTCTGAATTAAGAAGTTTGATTCAATATGAGAATTTAATTGATAATCAGTTCACATCAGAAAAAAGTCATAAGAAACTTAATAAACTACTAATTTATTTCGCTATATCTTTTTCTACCAATATAAATTATAGAAAAAATTAATATTCATTCCTAATATTATTGGAATACATTCGAGATCAAATAATTGAATTAATTTATTAAATTCTAAATAGTGGCATTTACATTTTTTAATTTAAACGATCTTGGGCTCATTCAAGAGAGAATTCAAAATTAACTGGATTTTATTATTGGCGGTACTATATTATTGCATCCCTAAAGCGAGATAAATTAACCTTAATTGGATTCATCTTATTTCAGTGAATTATATCCTTTCATTGAAGTCGATTTTATCACTTTAGGGATGAAATAAAATAGTACCGAAAAACATATAAAGTCTAGTGAATTTTAAATTCACTATTGAATGAGCCCTCCACAATTTAAATTTCAAATAAATTTTCTGTAAATTTCCAATTTCCAATTTCGAATATATTCCTACAATATTAAAGTTGGGTTGGGAAAAATCTCATGTTGATTGTAATGAGTTATCAACTTCTGAGTTCATTAATTTTTAAGCTTTATTAAGAGAGTTTATTTAAAAATTCATAATTATTCTTGGACTTTTTTTAAAAATTATATTATTCTATTTAATTAAAATAAAATTAGGCTTTATTATATTTTAGTCTTTCAAACAATTTTAAGGTATATTGATTGGAGATCTTGTTTAAAAGTAAATCTAAAAAAATTAAATATTTGTAACTATCTTATTAATAAATTATAGATGTGAAATTACTAATCACAAATTTTTACTAATTATTATATTAAACTATTGAGAATGAGATCTCTTAATCACTTACTTTTTACACTCTCTACCCTTTGGCTATCCCTCCTAGCTCCCCAGGCCTCTTTTGTTTAAGCAACAGCAGCTGGAGTGGCTATGGCAGTAGACATCGAAGTTGTCAATCAAGTCAAGAACTATGGAATGCCCATGATGATTGACACAATCAACAACCTTGACTTGGGTAAGATCGAGTTTTCTCAAGGGAATGTGGATAATATCAAATTTGACTTGCATGTGAAGGATTTGAACAGTATTTAAGTTGGGTTCTCAGGCTAAGATAACGCTGTTGTTATGCATGCTTAAGACATCTCTGGTAGTATCTCTGGCACTTTCAAGTTTAATATATATAAGATACAAGTATCATATTCTTTACTGTTTTTAGATTTTGGTGTTATCTATATAGAGTACGTTTGAATTTAAGAAATCATTTTTATTAATAAAAAGTTTAAGGTGCTATTTATTACAGCTACTGGTAAGTTCAAGGTTAGATTGGACTAAGGAGGCTGTACTATGTCAATGAAAGTCCCTCTTATTATTTAAAATCAAGCTGGAAGAAATGTTCCAGGAGTAGGCATTAATTTTAATTACATTTAGTAAATTGTAAAATTAACATTAAGGATTTTGATTTTGAGATTCACAGTTCTAAGATCCACATTGACTTGAGTGGTGGATTCATAGCTGATATTGCTGACCCCTTCATCGCCATTTTCAAGAGTTTGATTATTGGAAAGATCAATAAAATTGTAAAAGACTCAATTCTATTACATGTTTTCGTATACTCTAGGATAAATGCAAATATATATATCGATTGTACTTTATATTTCTTTTGAAATTCCAGATGTTATTACAAGCAAGGTTAATAAGATGTTTGCAGGAACGAATGGTCTCGCTCCATTCTATGGAGATTTACAAGCTGATTTCACCTAGAAAACATATTAATATAGAATATATTATCCATGAAAAGTGATAATAGTTAATAACATTTATTATTCACCTTCTCAGCCCCAGCTATTGTTTCAGATTCAACTCTTGCATTGTTCCTAAATGCTACTCTTTACAATTAGAAACTAGGTCAATATAGAATTCCCAATGAAACAATTACAGATGTTTAAAATTTATATGATAAATTCTTAATGAAATATTTGATTCCATAGAAATTGAATAATAAATTTCTTATATAATAAATTAATGCAATAAAAATGTTCAAGTATTGACAATCTCTTCTAATGCAGTTCAGATGGCTGTATCACATTACTCAGCCGACAGTGTTTTAGTTGCTATTCATGATACTGGACTCTTTGATTATGTAATTACCAAAGAAGCTGTCCCTGGCCTTGATAATATGCTTACAACTACATAAACTTTAGTCAAAATTCTGATTCACTCATTTTTTTAAAGACTAATCATTTATATCAAATAAGTTAACAAATGCGCTTTAAATTTACTTGGAAGGTCTCCTACCAGGATTGGAAGCCAAATACGGTAAAGACCAGCCAGTAACTATTGAAATGAAAGCCACACAAGCTCCAAGAGCTGAATTCAAGGAAAATGATTTGGGACTTATTCTTAATCTTGACTTGACTTTCAGAGTAAACTCAGAGATTGCAATTATAGTTTCTGTAATTGATTTAATTGCTCATGTAGAAGCTATGCTCTAGGGAGCCAACTTCACAACTAAGGTAAACACTGTTAAGATTGATTAATGCTCAGCTTTTCAATCACAAATTGGTGACTTTGATGCAAAATTATTTTTTTTGTACTTAATATTCTTCGTATTAGGAGTTAAGATACATAAATTTAAGGATACTTTATAGTACTTTTTTGAAGTATAACAAGTTAAAACGCAAAATTTTATATTTTTTTTCTTATAATAATAAAGATTATTACCAAAAATGATCGAAATTACCTTATTTATTAAAAATCTCTATTTATTTGTAGCTTAAATAATCTAGACTTAATAAAATTAGAGTGACAATTGATTTTTTGCTAATCAAAAATCTTATTCTTGGACAAAAGAGAACTTACAATTCTTTTTAAAAACCACATTTATTGCTTTTATTTAGAAACCTAGCATCACATATTTTGTTATATAAATCGTTACAGCAAATTTGTTATAATTAATATATAGGATGCAATCACAATAGAAAGTATAGCTTTTGGTATTTGATTAAATAATTAATAAAGATTTTGAATAATTTTAAATCTAAAATGCAGAAAGCTTCAGAGATTTCTTCAATGTGAGTGTTAGAATTGCAATCCTCTTGAACGAGTTAGTTCTTGAGCAAAGCTATGTTCTACCAGATAATTACCTGGCTGATAAAAATTAAGCTCTGCAACCTTTGCTTCACAAAACGGGATTCCTAGCTGTACCGTGGTTCCTCAAATAATTGCTGATTTCGAAATAAAGAAAAGCTTTAAATTTATCTTTGATTTTATAAAATGATTCAATCACTCATATAAATTAACTACTTTCTCATATGCTATTTCATTAATATCTTATACAAAGTAATAAAAAGCACAAAATAATATTTCTATAAAATGTATTCTCTCTTATTGATTATACTATATTTATTTAAGAGATTTATAAAATCTCTTAAATTAATGAACAATATAGACTTAAACTTCAGCTAAATCATATATTGTAGGATTTGTGTATAAATTAGACTATTTGATATTCACACAGAATATATTTATAATTATTAATTCATTTAATTGATAAAAATAGCATTTTAATTAAATGAATTATGTATTTTTAGCAACTCTTCCAATTTAAATTAGCAAGTAAATATTTGGGTTTTATATTCTACTCTCTTTATAATAATATTTGATAAAATTAATGATGAGATCCTTAAAAAGTCTAATCTTCTCACTCTCAGCAATTTGCATATCTATTCTAAGTTCTTCCAACACATTTGTCTCTGCTACTACAGCTGGAGTGGCAATGGCAATGGACGTAGAAATTTTCAATTAATTGAAGAGCTATGGCATGCCTGCTATGATAAGCATGATTAATGATCTTGACATGGGTAAAATGGAGTTCTCTCAGGGATACGTGGATGATGTCAAATTCAATTTAAAAATTTAAGACATGGATACCATTAAAATGAGCTTTTCAGGCGAAGATAACGCTATCATTATGAAAGCTGAAGATATTTCAGGTAGTGTCTCTGGAACCTTCAAGTTCTAATACATCATATTTCATTGGTAGAAGAACAATATTGAATATGAACTTAAAATTTTATAATTCAGTTCACCATGCTGTTTATTACAGCAAGCGGAAAATTCAATGTCAGAGTTGACTAAGGAGGTTGCACTATGGGCACAAAGATGCCTTTTATAATTTAAAACCTAGATGGCAGAAATATTCCAGGTATTGATGTGGTGGACTTTGAATTCGAGATAAACAGTTCAAAGATCCACATTGATTTGAGTGGAGGATTCATAGCAGATATTGCTGATCCATTCATTGCCATTTTCAAGAGTTTAATTATTGGAAAGATGAACAGCAGTGTCAGAAGTGTAATAACTTAAACTTTACTATAAATGTTTAAAAAGAATGTAATTTTATAAGTGCTATACCTGAAATGATGAAGAAAAAGCTTAATACTAAGTTTGCTAATACTCAAGGTTTAGTTCATTTCAAGGGGGATCTATTTGGCGACTTTACCTTTAAATTATCATTAATTATGTAAATAATAAAGTTTTAATTAATAAAATGACCTTCACATCTCCAGCTGTAATCACAGATACCACTCTTGCAATGTACTTGAATGGCACAATCTTTGATTAAAAACTTGGTCAATACAGAATTCCCTAAGAAACCAGCACAGATGTAATTATTGCTTATTTTTATGCGACTTACTAAATTATTTTACTGAGATGTGGAAGTTTAAACAACTTCATCAAATACTATGCAAATGTCAGTTTCCCCCTACTCAGCTGACAGTATACTTGTTTCTATGCATGATACTGGACTCTTTGATTATGTCATTACCAAAGAAACTGTCCCAGGACTTGCTAATATTCTCACAACTAACTAAACACTGATTAGAGTTGTTTATATTTATAGTTTATTAAAATATTATAACTTCTTGTTTACATGGATGGACTTTTGCCAGGTATAGTAGCCAAGTACGGAAGAGATCAAGAAGTTACAATTGAAATGAAAGCTACACAAGCTCCAAGAACTGAATTTAAGTTAAACGATTTAGGAATGTTTATGAATTTGGATTTGACATTCAGAGTAAACTAAGAGGTCGCAATTATTGTCACTTTAACAGATTTGAAGGCTAACGTGAAACCCATGCTAATCGGCGCTAACTTCACAGCTCAAATCTACACAATTAAGATTGATGAATGCTCAGCTACTCAATCTCAAATTGGCGACTTTGATTCTTTTATAAAAAATACGATGGAAAGTTTCTATAAATTGTAGCTTTACTTTATGTAGATTTATAAATTAAATTGATGGCGAAGGATTCAGAGATTTCTTCAATGTGAGTGTTAGAATTGCAATTCCTTTCTTAAATGAGATTTATATGAAAAAGAAGGCAATCGTCATGCCAGACACTTTTATGGGCTTTATTAAAGTTAAATCAGCTACTTTCTCTTCCTAAGATGGTTTTCTTGCAGTTACTGTTTACCCAAAAATTACTGATGAAGAATGATTATTTTTGAGAAATCATGAATAAGTGGAAAGTAAAGATTTACTTTAAAAAATCTAATGAATCTTTAAAATTGAACTATAAATACAATTTTAATTTTATAAAATCACAATCAATCATAAAAAGTATAATTCTATGATTATATTATCGATAATAATTAATTAAATCATATTTGTTATAAAAGATTTATATTATTAATTCAAATTCCTTAGTTTTTCATTATTCAAGATAACCTTACTTATTAAATAATTATAATAATACCTAATAATATATCTATGTATATGAAATCCACCATTGCTTTACTAGCTGTGGCCATCTGCTCACTCACTACAAGAGTTCATGCAAATTTAACTGGTGTGGCTGCCTTGGTTGACATTAATTTAATTTCTAATTTTACTAGAATTGAAGTATAGTTATGTTATTATAATTTAAAGGGATTAGCGTTGTTGGCTAGGTTAAAAACTATGGATTGCCGATGGTCATGTCAACCATCAACGAACTATAAATGGGAAAGATTGAGTTTTTTCTTTAAATTTTAGAATGAATTTAAACTAAAAAATAGTTCTCTGAGGGCAACGTAGATAACATAAAGTTCGACTTGCATCTCAAGGATTTAAATTCAATGAGCGTAAATTTTATTGGCAAGGAAAACACTATTTAAACTTAAGTCTCGGATCTCAAAGGAACTGTATCTGGTACCTTCCTATACAAGTATATAAATAAAATAAAGACATGATATAAATATATAAGTTCTTGTTCTTGTAGACTAAAGGTAAATTCAATGTCAGAATCGATCAAGGAGCTTGCACTTTGAAGATTAAAACCCCATTAATTGGTCAAAGTGTAAATGGAAGACTTATACCAGGGATTGATGTTTAAGTAAATTGATATATGATTCTGAATTAATTATCTATAATTAATCAAGAATTAAAGTTGGCTATTTCAACTTACACATCGACAGCTCTAAGATT
>ARYC01005955.1:0-27211 GCA_000711775.1 Oxytricha trifallax | reverse complement strand
GGCAAATATATTAACACAGAATATATTTAATAGTCTATTTAAAACCTCAAAATAACATTAATAGTTTGATTGAGTTTTATTTGAAATTGTTTATTTTTAAACTAGCACTTTACTAATGTTTAAATAAGGCGGGTTCGTAAGCTTTTGTAATGGTTAAATATTTGGGATTTAATTTTTATTGCAAATTTAGTAATAAATTTATTACAGCTAGTAAATAAATTTACCTAATAAATCATAATATTAATTAAAAATATAATGACAGAGTAAATCTATATTTTATTCACAAAGTTTTTAGCAAAAGATTTTCCTACTCTTAGATATTTTGCTATTTTTAAATAGCAAGAAAATTAAAAAATCAAATCATTTAAAGATTATTTAGTATTTCATTTAAAAAAAAAGAAATTAACTTATAAAATTAACAAGAATAACAAACAATTTTTAATTATTTATTCATTAATCAATTATTATGCATATTTTAATTAGTTTATTTCTTTAGGTTGTGCAAAATTTATTTTAGTTGATTTAAGACAATAATTTCTTTCATTTTTAGCTTCAAATATAATTAATACTCATAATATTTTAAACAGCAACAAAATAATTATGTAGGTCTGAATCAATATCTCCATTAATAATCCCTAAACCATTTAATATATTTACTTATTATTCTAAATGCCTTGAAGATCCTTTATTGAAAATCGAAAATAGATCCCATTTTCTTTTATGAATGCTCTAAAAAAAGTGAAGCTTTATAAATTAAGATATCTACTCAAGAATACTTGAAGCTTAATTTTAAAATGCTTAATTTAAAAGTTTTATGCTTATATAGTTTCGCTAGATGATTAGAAGTATATTATTCTGGAATTTAAAAATAACTTATTCCACTTCTTGCTTCTATTAAAAAGATTTAAAAGATATCAATTTTTAATGATATTTCTTTTTTTGCATAAATAATAATAGAGTTTGAGTTTAAAAATACGAATAATAAATCTGTAATTGAAGGAATATTAACATCAAAGATAAAAAAACTGGGCTAAAGTATAGCAAATTTATTCAAAGTTTTATGATAAAGTATTGCAAAAAAATAGTTGACTAAATTTAAATATGATAAGAATTAATCTTAATATCTTATTGTATTTATTTTAGAAGCGATTTTTTTATGAAAAGGTAAGAATAAATATGTCTAATAAACTTACTATTAAACATTTTAATCCTAAAAACTATTAGAAATTTTTTAAAATTGAGTTTATTAAAAATAAAACTCAATGAAATTCAAGAGAGGTCTTTTCGTTTTTAATGTACAAATATGAATGTTTATCATTTAAGTCTTAATTAATAATAAAAATATTTATTTAATAATAACTATTTAAAATCTTGTATCTCCAATTTTAAAAATGAATAAGTCTAGAAAATTTTTTGTTTTTTATTAGCAGTGAATTTAAAAATTGAAAATAAGATTATTTATTCTAATCATTATCTGTAAAATTAAAGATTTCATTTTTTTATTTATTATAGTCATTCTCAAAAATTATAAATTTGTTTTTTTGGAAAAATTATATATCTTAATTTCCTTTTAAGCTAAGCATACTTCTTTTCCTTTTATAAGCCTAAGAAAGAGATGCATGATTCATTATTGTAGGAATACATTTGAATTTCGAAAACTAATTAAATTTAAATTATTAATCATTAAAATATTGCTTAATTGATTCTTGTTTGGTATAAAATTTAAAATTAGCTCGTTTATAATACAGCCAAGAACCTATTTTATCGAATCTCTTCGAGAGATAATTTGAAATTAATTTTGGGTAATTTGTTTTGTTTAATATGTGCCAAAAATAAATTCAATTTATCTCTCATGTGATGCGATAAAGTAGTTCCACCAAGTATTAAAAATTAGCTTATTTTAAATTTTAATACCAAAAAAAGATTTTTAAGCAAAATTTGAATGATTCTAATGATTAATTATATAAATTTAATTTAATTTTTTAAATTCAAATTTATTCCTATAATTTTAATTTTCTAATGTTTAACATTGGGTTAAATAATATAATAAAGCAATTTTTTTGGGGACAAAATTAAAATTATATATTAATAGTTTAACTCAAATGAAAAATCATTTAAATTAATTTTATATTCTTGCAATAGCTTTCAATAAATAAATTAATTTATATAATATAACTTTAAAAATAAATAAGAAGTTGTTGCTGACTTTTTTATATTTTAATTATTTATAAATCTTTATTATTTATTATTTAAATAGTGAAAATAATCTAGAAAATATTTAATATGGATTATGGTCCCTTGCACTAAAGATAGCTTGTTTAAGAACTCAAGATTCCAGGAAGACAAAAATATTTATGATTATTACGCAAATGATTTATGGTGTCCAAGCAATGATTTGAAATTAGATATTCAACAATTATTTGAGGAATGTTTCTCGGCTAGTAAATTTATAAATTTTTTAATTATTTTTTACAACAAAATAGGTTATCACAAAATTTTTCTACGACTAAAGTTTTATTCTGCATCCACCTACCCTTAAAGATTTTTTATCAGGGAATCTTAACTTAAAATATAATTTTTTTAAACTAATGTAAAGATTGAGCATAAACTTTATATGGAAGGTGCATTTAATGATTCCTGAATCATGTTTTGTTAAGAATTGTATCACATAAAATTCAGATGAAACTACGTTAAAATTATTTTTTGGTTACCTTCATTGGATGTTAAGTTCAGTTTCTGCAGCTGCAAATACTATAATCGGCATCAACTCTTGTGAATACAATTTGTAAAACAATCTTTTAATCAGACAAATTAGTGAAAAAATCGGGAATTTAAAGTACTTAAATGCAAAAAAAAAACAAATAATAAGCATATAAATAAAATCTTTTTTAATAATTATTAGTAGTCTGCTTAATTAAAAATTTAATAAAATATAATTATGAATTTTATTATATAATATAAACTTATTTATTTAGTACAACGATTAGAAAGACAGAGTTTTCACTCTGAGCTACGATTCATTCAGGAATCTTCCAATTATGACACGAGATTTGCATGCTAAGAATAAACAAATAATACTTGGCATCTATAGTTACATATCTAAACCCTAATATGAAAAGTATCCCCTTCTTGATAAAGCCAGAGAACTCAATATCATGGTTAAGAGTGGATATAAAATATATATTTATAAATTTAATAAAGAATAGATTGAAAAGAAGTAAAATAATCTCCGATTAAAGATATATTATTATATAATAGTATTTTTTATAGTGGAAATGAAACATTAGAAGGTAAAAATTTATTCGTAAGTCCATTGAGATATAAAGAAAATGGATATATTTGATGTTTTTCACCCAAATATTACTGAATTTTTCAGACAAGGTATTGCCAATTTAGATTAAGTAATGGAAAAGCAAGGAATTGATGGTTACATTTTAAGATATAATTAGATTTATTCTGATGTTTCTGGTGAAGTTAAAGAGGATTTTAAAAATAATATTTCAACGTTATTAACATTTTGGTATTATCTTAAAAACTACTAGAATTAAAATTATTAATGATAAAACCACTACAATAGATCATACTTCATAACCTGATTTTAACATGATTGATATTTAAACCACTTAATCTTAACCACTAAATTAAACTCCATCTAATGATACTTTTTCCACATTTCTGAAACAAAAACGTTTGTTAGATTCAGTTTCCATCGAGGAATAAGTTGGATATCAAGAAACTTATCAGATAAACAATTTCACAGAAAAAGTATCCACTTACTATTTTCCTTTTGCTCCAGGATTTTAAAATTGGGGTTTCCTTGACAATCACTCTGTGTCTCTATTAAATTTAGTTTTGAAATAATATCATCAATTTTAACTCCCTAATCGTACAGTGTTTTTGTAAGTGTTAGATATAATTAATAAAATCTCTAAATGCAAATCATTATTCAACTGGCGATGGTTTATAGTCCTTAAAATTCACTTCATAGTTTTACCTGCATTACGTGTTCAGGCATATGGAAATGAAATCTTTCTATGAAGCTCTAATTACCACACCTGATTATACTGGAACCAATAAACGTTCACTGATTTACTCAGAATCTACATTTGCTGGCAGTGGGTAATTTATAGTAATAAATATAAAGGTTTACAATGCTTTTTCCAAAATGTTCTAATATTATGTGTAATATGGAGGTACTTGGATAGGAGATATACCATTATAGTGGAGTAGTTTAAGATTAGTTATTGCTCAAGTTTTAAGCATGAATATGTTTGGCATTCCAAATACTCTAGTTGATGTCTGTGGAGATGCTGGCTCACACACTGATGAAGGCAATAATGAACTATGCATTATAACAATTATTATACTCTTCTATGATAATATAAAAATATTATATGTAAATTATGCGCAAGGTGGATGTAGATGGCAGCATATATGCCTTTTGCGAGAGATTACTTCAACTCACTATATTTTAATTAGACTTAAAACAAGACTCTTGATTCTGGCAGTGGCGAGCTTTTCTACTTTACAAACATTTTATATTGATAAAATGTATTCTTTTCATACACTGAAGTTTTCTTATTACTTAAAGGAGCTATGGATAAGCATATGCAGAAATGTGTTATATGAGAGATTGAATTTTTGCAGATATATATACAGTCAACTGTATTGGGCTTACAGGTATGGAGGATCTGTTGTCAAGCCACTGTTTTATGATTACCCTGAAGATTATAAACTTCTAAGAATTAAAATGATGTAAATTAAAGAGAATTTATATAGGTATATTTTACTTGCTTCGAGGACATTGAGCATACTTCCATGCTAATAATTCAAAGTATAATATCTGAGAAGCCCATAGAATCTTGATGGCACCGAGTCTTTCATCTGCGTTAGGAGTAGCTGACTTTGTGAGTTTACCAACGTTGGCGAAGGTAATTGAGAATTTTTTCCCGTCTGCGCTCTTAATCATGAAGAACTCGAACTTGGCGTAGGGGTTCTTGGTGTCGTCATCAATTACTGAAGAACCATCATCGAAGAACATGTAACCTCTGGCAACTGCTGAAACAGTACAAATATTAGTCGTATTTGGAAAGAATTTTTAAAGGAATTGGATATATTTAAAAATATAAACTCATTATTGAGTGGTTGAGAGAGTCATTGGAATTAAAAAATCAAAATTTAAAGTAGTTAATAGAAAGTTTAACTTATATATAATTCGAATTTACATATTCGATAATTTTGTCTATTGAATGTTATCTTGAACTGGGAGAATGAAAAGATCAGTTGGGAATTTCTCAAGGTCTCCGGTTCTTCTAACCTTATTCTAAGTGGCTTCTTGGTGTGGAATAATAAATCCGCTTCTTAAGTGGATGTATAATTTTAAAATAAAATTACCCAATTTTTCATTATATTAATTTTATAATTAAATGGTAAATTTGCATAAAGTTTAGTAACTCTCGAGGGTTGTGACGAAAGTCTGGTAACCATTGACACCACCTAGGGAGTCAAAGCAATCATCAGCTGGAGTGTTAACATCTGGGTAGATCCTGCACCATCTGTCCTTGGGGATATAATACTTTCTGGATGATGGTCCTTTCATGAAGTCATATTATAGTATTTAATATCCAATTTGAAACATAAACACTATTTATAAATCTACATAGAAAAATGTTTATTGTTTACTATTTTTTATTTTCCAATAAATATAAACTAATTTTAATTAATTTATCTGAATTGATTTGATTCATTTATTATCATTAACATAAGTTATAAAATTGATTCATCATAAGAAATAGCTTAATATTTTTTAATTTAATCTTTTTAATATATAATAGTATTATAAAAAAATGACTTGCTTTCAAAATAATCCTTAAAAAACTAATGATTTTTCTATAAAAAATAATTTTTAAATCAAGATTGGTAGTTTCCATTGATACCTTGAGTGCTTCACCCAAAAGAATGTTAACTTGTAAGTCCGAGTAGGCAACAGGATCGAGAGGGTACTCGTAGAAAAGTGGTTTGAAGTATGAACCACCTTGGAGGGCGATGTTGAAGAAGCTGGCATGGTAGTACTTCACGAAGTGATATCTGTTTACAAGGGCGGTTCTGATCACGTCGTAGAATCTCAATTCAGTGGAGGCGTTAACAGTACTATTAAATCATAATCATTGAAGTCATTGTGGATTGTTTAATGGCAAAGAATGAAATTGATGTAAATGAACTTTTTTAAATTAAAGTAGCATTGAATCTGTATGGTTCTTGTGACTTTGATGCGTTTTGGTTGTGATTTCTAGCAAATGGATACAATGATATGATTCTTAGAGTTAGTTATCTTCTACTATTATTGTTAGCTGAGCATTTAGATTTTCTTATTAGAATGTGCCATTTAGTACAGAGTTAGTTGGTGGCATCACCGTTGAAACCGCAAATATCTGATCCCATGAAGGGAAGTGCGAACAAGTTATAACTGAAAATACCTTCGACTGAGAGAGCCATGTATTCAACTGTAGACCAGTTATCGCCCATCCAATGGTGACCGTATATACCGATACCTGGGAAATATAAATTCAAAAATAGTTGTAAAATTTGTAAAGTCTACAGAATTAATAAATTTGCTTTTACTTATTAGTATGCCCTAAATTCTTAATATGATAAAATACAATATAATTATCTAATACACTATCAGATTATAAGCTTCTTTTATTATAGTTTCTGAATATCATAGATTATTAAGAATAAAATCAGATCTGGTGAGAATGTAAGGTCTCTTGTTAATGCTGATCAAATATTCGGCATTAGCCTTGGTTTGCATTAAGGGGAAGAAGTTGTGCACGTCATGCTCACGTCTGTTGATGGTATCGTGCCATCCGTCAAAACCGATTGCCTTGTCTTCGAGATCTCTCCATCCTGGTACGTAGAATTTCGCAATAATTAATTTAATTGTCATGAAATGAATGACAAGATATAATGGATCGTTTTAATTAGTGATTTATTGATATTAAGGAATGGTTTGTTTCTGTATGAGTCGTCTGGTCTCTCTTCTGGTTTGCAATAACCATTACAGAAGTTGGTAGCTTCGTTCTTTACAGAAAATTCTTTGTACTATTAATTAAGACCAGAAATCAAATAAAACATAAGATTCTCATCTAACCAGATACCATCGAAGATTAAACCGTAGTCGTCAGTGAGACTTTGGAAGTTATTGTGCCACCAGTCAACAGTTGCGGGCTTGAAGAAGTCTGGGAAGTAAGCGTTACCGCACCACACACCAGTAGTCAAGTAGTCCTTGTGGTTATCTTGCTTGATGAACATATCTGAGGCAATACTAAAATATGAAAATACATATAAGAAACTTATAAAATACCGTTGTCAAGTGCCTTGTAACCTTGGTTAAGTCTGACGGCAACACCAGCGTCCATAATAGGTACGAACTTAATGCCCTTTTCTTCCTTGATTTGCTTAACATACTTTGGTAGGTTAGCGTAACTTTGTTGAGAAATGGTGAAAAGCTTGTAGACATCCATGTAATCAATATCAGCCCACATAGTATCATATTATAAGAATTAACATGTTATATCTCCTGATAACTCTCTATATAAATTTGATTTATTATCTAATGGAAGAGCAATCTTAGGATCAACGTAGTTAGTGTAGACATCTAGCCAGTCCTCGTCAGTGACCCAACCGAATCTGTATTGTTACCAACCGAAAGCCCAGATGGGTGGTAGAGTTGGGAAACCAATCAATTTACTGTATGTCTTGATGATATCATCAGGCTTAACTCCAACGAAGAAGTAGGTACTTATTGATAAGACCACCGATGTTGATCTTGTGGATTTGAGTCTCTTTAGCACCTTGACCATTGTCTGAGAAGACAATATAGTCAGTAGCGTATGAACTGAGATCAAAGACTCCGAACCAGTATTTAGTTCCCTTACAACAGAATAGAAATACATAAGAAATTAACCCCTCAAATGGTGCGATTTATAGCCAGACTCTAACAAACAGTAATTAAATTATAGTGTTTGATTGGAAAGCGTAGAATGGTTGATATCCGTACATGTTTCTGCCTGGGGGCTCACCATCATCAATAGGGTTAGCTTGATCGAAAGTCTTTTTGGAGTGAATAGCTCCGTTTCAGTTCTTGTAGAAAACATCACCGGCTCTTTCTACCATACCGATCAATGGTTGGTCAAAGCCATTAAATATAAAGATATTTAAAATAACTTCTTAGATTTGGAGTCTATTTTTATCAAAGTATAAATTTATCATCTAAGATCAGGAATAATTAAAAAAAGCATTAATTTGATACTATTATTGCTGTAAATACTATAAAATAAGTATACTATTACTTGTTGAATCAAAAGACATACGAATAGTCTTTTATCAAATTTTATTCTTCTTTGATGTTTATAAATTGTATTTTAAAAAAGGAAAAACCCATTTATAATTCCCTATTTATTTTATTTTTTTTTCAGTTATAATTGATCTATTTACCTTAATTTTAATGCCTCTTATTAAGAATATTTGTGTACTTTTATCTCATCAAATTAATTAAAATAAGAAATAGCATTAGATTAAAATAAAAGCCTTTATCTTGATTCATGAGGAAGACACCAGAGTCAAGTACGAAGAAATCTGATAGGTAAAGTCTGGTTGGATCTGATCTCCAGAGCTTGGTAGTCTCATCAGAAGCGTCCTTGTAGACGGCATAGCTGAATGGTGCGTCAGTTACCCTGATTAAGTCTGATAGTTTCTTCTTAAGGTCAGTTTTCTGTGGGAAGAGGGTGTCTCTATTGGGGTTGAAGACTGCATCAGCAGGTGGCCTGTAGAGAATCTTCTTGTCTGCTGGGCTTTAGAAATCTTCAAGTGTGGTGATTTCGACGTTAAGAGTACCAATATTATTAGTGGTTAATAATTAAATTTTAAGAAGATAAGGAACGAATTTTTTATTGTTATTTCTTTCCTCTAAATATCGTCCATTTGAATGAATGAAGCATCAAGTGGCTTCATCATATCACTACCTTCAGCACTTGTGAGTTTTCTTAATTAAATTTTCTATAAAATGTGCAAACTTTTAAGTTGACAGGTCCATGAATGGTCGTCCTTTACATCCTTATCTGAAACAGTATAGGTAAAGGTCTTCGTATCGCAGAAGTTCTGATCAACCTTTGAATTACCAAATTTGATGAAACCGATCTCGTTGAATTTAATGTCAGGATGAGTAATATCTGGTTTAAGAGTAAGAATCAAAAACTCTAAATGAGGAGTAGCTTATTTGGGTAATTGAATGCGTCCTCAAAAATAGCATTAATTGTTAAGAATCTTAGTAGTTGGGTTGTAGTCTGGTTTCTTGAGTTGGATTGGTGAGAGGTTTAATCCCAAGAAGCAGGCGAAGTCTGAGTCCTTTAAGTCTTCAGCGTTCAAGATGTTACTTTCTTTCAAATAGTGAATTTGATATCCAGTAGGTGGCTCGTAAAGGAAATCTCCCTGTTGTACCCAGAAGTTAATCACTAATTTAACTCATTCAATGTTTTTAAAATCATAACAGCGAATAGCATTGTGAAATTTACTGGAATACTCTTTCCAGCATATCTGAGTTTCCAGTAGGTGAACTTTTGCTTGTTGTTATTAAGAATATCGTAACTATCAGCTGAGATACCATCGTCAACGAGTACGTAACCCTCAGCATATGACTTAGCAGCATCTCTTGCAATGACGAATGAAATTCTGATTTAGGTCTCGAAGTCCTTGGTAGTCTTATGTCCCATTGTGTTCTTTTGATATGGAATAATCTTACCACCCTTCAAGTGAATAAAACAGCACATGCTACTTAAACATCGGAATTCAGTATTAATTGGTTAAATTTTACTGATCTATCAATGAGTGGCTTTGAAAATTAATTAAATTTTACGCTTTCCAATTATTTATTTGAGATTCTATGGGCTTCTAAGTCAGGTGTTTCAGCCATCAAGACTGCAACAATTACCACAGCAACTGGTGCTTAAGCTCCTATTAACGTTGTTATTGATCCAAAGAGCGAGACCCTCACCATCTTAATTAGCACTGATGACAAGACTTTCACCTTCTCTGGGACATTGTTAAGATTTTATCATTATACTGGCACTCTTTAAATTATTATTTGGACTATTTTTAATTTGAAAATTTTATATAAGATTGACTTAGCTTGAACAGAAAGAGAAGAGATATATTTATATTAACAGATATGAAGCAAATAAGATAAAGTCGAAATATTTATCAAAACCATAATTTTTATTATCTTCGTTATCTTAATAAATTTCACAAAATCTAACTATAGTTTTACATATTTGCTAATATCTTATAAATTTTCGAAGTTTTTAATTGTAATTTATTAATAAATTTGATTATACCATAAATTTATGAAATTTAGATTACTAATTGTTTTAGTGACTTTAAACATATATTAAAGTATTTCACAATTTTGCTTTGAAAATACCTTAATGTTATATTTACGACGATTTAGATCTTTTGGTCATTATTTAATAAATATAAATATATTTGAAAATATTTAAAAAAAAAAAAAATATCATCATACTTAAGAGTTATGATATCATATTTAGTGATAAAAGTAGAATATTTCGATAAAATTAACAAATATTTAATTAAGTTCTTTAATTTAATTCATTACATATTTTAAATATAAACTATAAATTCATTGTTTTATAAAGAATAAATTTTAAATTTTTTATTAATAAAATTTATTTTGATAATAACTATAGCTCAGGATTGAGTTTATAGTATTACTCTATAAACTGTTAAACGAATTCTGATCAAAATATGGATTTTCTCTAAGTTTATACTATTCTATGATTGAATTACAATAGTCATCGATAAAATCTAGGAACTAAGCCTTCAATGCGAAATTATTTGGATCACTGGGGCTTCCCTCCAGACTTTTACTATAATAGTACCAGTATTTAAATAGATTATCTGCTGCTATAGTGTGAAGATCTTGAGCTACAGTGAAGCTTCTGTAAGCAACAGCTTTTAACTCGTAAATTTAAGCCATTCCTTAGATAAATTCCAAAAGCTCTTTGGGAATAGGCTCTTCTAAACCAATGCAATCAGCTAGGACTGTCATCTTGTGATTCATTTTCTTGCTCTTTACTCTCATGTAATTATGGAGTTCTTAAAGACTGATCTTTTAGCCATTTTAGAGCTATTTATAGGCTACCTGGTAAAGATATGGAGATGTAACCAAGTAAGTCAAGATTAAAAGATGCTTATCATAAATTTGCTGCTTCAAAACTTGACTATTAACATCAGCGTCAAGATACACTAGCAAGTTAAAAGTGATTTCTTAGAGAAGTGAGAAACCTATAGGTTTTACTAAGTTTTCAACGGTATCTTCATTTTCAGGTGTGGGAATCAAATCTCTAATCATTTTATGGCATTTCTCTCTAGGTTCACCTGATTTGATGATTTCAACTAATTTCTGCGCAAAGTTCGATGTACTAAAGGGATCAAACTCTAAAAGCTTAGTGATAAGTATATTTGCCAAGATTGTTAGCATTTTAATTCTGTATTGAGTAAGAATGAGGTCTTTCTTAATTGGTATTCTTTTACTGTAACTTATAGATCTAAGTAATCCTAAAAATGATGTCATCCATTAGATTCCCTTATCCCAGCTAAAGAGTAATCTGTTTAATTTTCCTTCAAATTCTAAAAGCTTAGGATCATTTTCTAAACTTAGATGATAGGTTCTTTTTGTTGTCTTACTGTCTAATAGAATCGTGATAATAAGTGGTTCAGGCAAGAAATTTTCTCTGATTTCAACATAGAAAGTACTTAGATCTTTAATCTATTTTTACTATTGATGTGTCTTAAATAGCTCATGACCTTTTAAATAGGCTTAAGCAGCTTTGACATTAATCTTATTTCTCATTTTCATAAATTCGACAGTGTCATTGATTAGTTCATGAGGCACTCCAGCTTAAATAGCAACGTTTCTAGCATGCAAATTCATATGACCCCTTTAAATTCCTTCTATACTTAGGGCTCTCAGAGCAGCAAGATTTTGAGCTAAACCTACTGAAACTATAATTTGAGCCAAGAGTTAAGTTGAAGGGAAACCCAAGAATTTAATGGGTATTTATGTAAGATGGATTAGTTTCAATTGCTCCCCCTTTAACACCTTCAGAAAGTGGAATCTCTAGTCTTCCACAAAAATACTCTCCTTCAATAAAATATCTAGTTAAAGGCATGTATCTTCCTCCGATAGAAGCATAAGAGTGAGCACCTGCTTCTATTGCTCTCCAATCTTAACCTAAAGCTAATGCAACAGCATCAATTCCATTCATTATACCTTTATTGTGAGTTGTTACTCTATATTGATCTAATTCTGCAAATCTTTGAGCTTCAATTATCTTTTCACAAACTTCTTTGCCTTCTGCATTTTTCCAAGACATAGTTTTAATAGGAACTTTAAATTGAGACATAGTAAGTCTTTCGGTGCATAAATTACTCAAAATTCTAACAGCTACTCTCCCTTGTCCAATGATTTAATGAATGTAGGGAGATGTATTTTCAGCAATAGTATTAATGACATTTACTCCCATACTTTCTTAAACATTTACTAAGAGCTCAACAACAATCATTTACTTATCTAACTACCCGATTCTAATATCCTCAACTCCACCTCCTCTCTTGACCATATTTTCACAGAACTAGTTAGCATGCTGAATAATATCCTTCTTGTTAATTTTAATCTTATACATGGCATCTTGGTAGTCTTTGATCTCTGTGATTTGAATTTGAGCTATCATAACTGGTGGGGTACTTTGACATATAAACCCAGAACCCTTCTCCCCAGTAAACTTTGCAATAGCACTACAAGCTGCTATGACTGAAGGCTCTTCAAGTGCCATTGGCACAATATAGTTTTACCCATTAATCTTGAACCCTAAACCTAGACCCAGAGGTAGTGGCAATATACCAATGCAGTTTTCAATCATATAGTCTGCTATTTCTGTTTGTATAGGCCTCCTTTCTTAATCATTTCAGTGTCTAAATCTGGATATATCTTGGTCAACTATATATTTTATAATTAAGTAAGTTGAAATGAAATAATGCGATTCATTTGTAATTTAAGTTCTCTTGATAAAGAGTGTTTTAGAGCTTGATATATATCTTTTTAAATATAAAATTGAAGTTAATTTGTTAGTAAATGTTAATGATTAAAAATCTTATACTTTATGCATTTGTGAATGTAATATCTCATTAACTTAAATTTTTACTAGTCCCATCAATTTATTTCTGATCAAAGTTTTGGATAATAGATATTTACCTCATTTAATCTCTTAGAGAGGTTTCTTGTGGAGTTTGTACTTTTAAAACAAGACTAATGTGTTGAATTTCTATGAATTAAACTTCAGTAATTATTCAATTATAAATAAATTAATATATTTCAAAAAGTTTGTTATAACTGACTTAAGAACTGAACTGTCGTTCTTGGTAACAACTTATTGCTGGTCTTGGGCATGTAATTGGTTGTCGACTGCTTTCAATCTTCTTGAGGTCTTTGAGCTCTCAAGTAATTAAGAATTAAATTAAAATTTTATAAATTGATTTTTATGTAAAATTTATATAAAATAAACCCATTTAATCATTTATATTTTGTTAATAAATATAAAGAATCATGCTAATTTAAGAATAAATAATTTCCATAAGACTTTTGTATTTCAATATGTTTAAACACTTATATTTATAATATTTTATAATAAAATATAGATTCATTCACAAATATAAACGTATTTTTTGTTATTAAAATCTCACATATTTCTTTAAACTAATTGGGATTTTATTTGTGGACAGTAATTATAATATTTGCAATATTTATTAAAATAATCACAATATTTATAAAATAAAAACACTCCAATTAAGATAACTTTTTCCTAGGGGATGGAGAAATGCTTAAATTCATAATAGAATGTCAACAATTTCTCATTAATAGACATATTAAATAATCATAATAGTATTCATATTATTGTTATTAGAGTAACTATAATATAATACAATAAACTGGATAAGCAATGAATTAGTAATATATTAGATAGTTCTCAACAAGTGAGAAAGAGACATTTGAGAGTGATCCTTATTCAGAGAGATTAAAGATGAAATAAGCTACTAAGGATTAATAGGATTCAAATACCGAAAGTTCTAAGGCAGGTATATTATAATTAATTTATTAATGCTAGAAAAGAAGTAATGGGGTTTTGGGAAAACTTTAAAGAGAATTTTAATAAATAAGGTACCGAGAGCATTGATAAGCAACAGTAATCATCATCCTAGTTCTCATCTGCTTACCAGAAGCCTGATTTCTTGTAGGATAGTTACGACCACTTAAATAAAGAAGACGTGGGAGTCAAGGATGATGAATTCCTGCCTAATTATTTAGTGAAAGACGCTCCTACTTACAAACGTAACCCAGTTTCTATCAATTTACCATGGCTTATCAATGGAGCTCCATCTATTGATATTAAAACAAGGTTTCACAAATTAAAATTTTTTTGTGTATAATTTGGATTAAACTAATTTAAATGGAGTATTTCTAACTTAAGTTTGATTTGTGGTACTATTTTTTAAGGTTTATGGGTGAATAGATATTTTCAAGAATGAAATTACACAAAAATGAAGTGCTAGAGCATTTATTTAAAATCTACAGAGCTGTGCTGCTTTCATCACAAGATAGAGATTTTGACTTTTTGGAGTAATATTGTGAGGAGACCTTTTGCACAAAGCTCAGAAATAGATCGAACGAACTGAAAATGAACAATATTTATTAATTAAAATGTGAAGTATGAGATTTTCCTGAAATAATTGCTATGAAAAGAGATTCATTTTAGATATAAATTACATAGGATTATTTGATAACTACTTTAAGAAAAAATACAAATATTCAGCTTCTAGTTGAAGAAGACATGTTTGCAGACAGAGGTAAGCCAATAACCGTGGAGGCTAATATGTATGATCAAACCGTTATTAAGGGTCTCTCCCCAATCCGTAGAGAAAATGGCTCAGAAAATGACTATGGGATTTTCAATGATATCGAAAATATGGGTTTCATTTCATATGTTCCCAAGTAAACTATTTTCCATAAATAGCATTGAATTAATATTTATATGAAATTTCAAAATCTAACTTTATATAACAGACCCCAAAATCTTTGCTGACCCAAAGGTTAATAAAGAAATACATAAAGATGCTCATAGAATAATCTTCAGATCTTATGTGTAATTTAAGACTGGTTATAAACTATATCTGAAAGATAAATATGGCAGAGATCTTTTTAAGTACCAAGTTATTTCATGTATCTTTTCGACTCTATTACTTATTAGTGCTTCCATTGAATTTTAAAGTACCCTGAGAATTTAGACTATACCTGGCAGCGCGTCAGCGTCTTTGAAACTTTAATGGAGCCCCCTCTAAAATTCAATAAGTGGTCTGCGATTGAGAACTATATGGAGTGGATCTAGAAGCATACTTTCGGAGTGAGGAAGCTTGTGGACTTGGACAACTGGCTTGTCGGTAATCCCTTAGTTATACCTAAATACGATTTCAAACAGAGAGCAGTCAGAATGTCTTAGAGTTAATCTGGGGTGCTTCAACATAGTCAAGGAGTTTGATATTTTATTAATTTAGATCATCAAGAATTTGAAAATGCCCAAATATTAAAGGCTTTAAATTATTAAGATTTCAATATTATTTATATAAGTTCTCAAGCACTAATAAATAACAGTAATGCTACAAATCAAGCTGCTGTGGCTTAGGAAACAAGGCAAGCAATGGGCAAGGGCTTTGATCCAAATTATCTCTGATTAAGTTAAATTATTTAAACTAATATCATTATAACTAGGTCACTAACTGAATAGGGAATTATGTTTATATAAATAATAATCAAATTTTAATTTATGGCAGTTTAAGTAAACATTTGTTATTGTTAAATTTATAATTTTTTTCAATAAGACGAATCCTGATACTTTCAGGTTTGAGCTAACTGTGTAATTGATAGGAAAGTTATTATAATATACTATAACTTAATCATTGTAAAATTAAATTTTAAAGTATTGTTTAAAAAATAATTTTATCTTGATAACAAAAATTTTAAGTATAAAATTATTTTTACATTTGATTTAATTTTTACCGAATTTGTACAATTAGATTAACCTACCAATAAACTTAAACAACTCACAATTATTAAAAACATATTTATTAATAATCATTAAGACAGTACTTTATTATAATAATACGACTAATTTGAAATTTATTAAACTTGAATTTAAACTGTAGCTTATTTTTCATAATTCATGATTCAATAGCTTATTACAGCTATCTAAAATCATAAATATTTCTATATATTATTTCATATGAAAACTTACAATAATCCCTTATATTATATAAAATAACACTTTTGACCATATTTTTATATTTAAATCTGACTCTTATTGATACAAGATCACAAGAACTGAACTTTATTGTTTTGAGAAGCAAACTCTCTAATATTATACAATCCCATCGATCAATTTAAGAGGTGAAGAATGGGGTGAAGAACAATTAAATTGAAAATTAGTTTAATTGGCGTAGAATTATAATGTTTAAGCTAATTATAAATACTATTGGCTCAATTAGTCTTCCTTATGAAAAATCCAATGAGGGTGTGTAAAAAATAAGTAATATTAACCTGATTATCTTTAATTTCAGCCAGTAATTATTACTTTTTAATTTAATTGTTTTTTGCCCCAATTTTTTTCGTAATTGAATTGATGTATGGGGTTTTACCAGTTCTCTAAGAAAATAAGCCAATGCTGGACATTAGCAGCTGTCATAGATCGCCAGCATGTTAAATTGTTCACTGCTTTATGTAATAATTCTACCACTTGCTCTTCTGTTGTTGTTGAGCAGTGTTTTCTTCTCTGATGTTTTACTTTTCTAGACCGGGACCGGTGATGGCGGCACCCTGGTTAGTACCTGACATGAGTCTTTGAGCAGCGGCCAAGTTTATCTCACCTACTCCTCCAATCAAAGCGTGCTATTAAGCTTATATAAAAAGCAAATGGCTTGGTTTTTATTTAAATAAATTTGGGTAAGAGAGTTGTAATTTTCAATTGTTTTTTGTAATTTTCAATTGTTTGAGTAACTTTTCCATTTTCTGAATCTTTTTAAAAGTTGAATATTGTAAGAAAAGTACTAATTTTACAGTGTATAATTATTTTAGGGATATTCTTGTTCTTATAAAACCTTATCCTCCAGTTTCTTCTAGCTCTATGACTCAGGTAGCTTATTGAAGTTTGGAGAGTTAATCTGTTGCTGATTCCAAATCTTATCTCTGTGATTTCTGTCTTGGTTGTTAAACATTTCTAGTTATTTTTGAGAATTTTATTACAATATTCTATTAAGTATTTCTTAATAAATCAACTCAAGAAGATGACACAATATTTTGAGTAAATTTGACTAGTATGATTCAGGAAAACACAAAATAACGAATAAATTAATTTATAGAACAATTAAAAAAGTATTAATAACTGGATATTTATTCTAGATAAGTAATCTCTCTATTTATAAGCATTTTTCGAATAACACATTTTATAGTATGCTACATAACACCATAAATGATATGATATAATGATGGGATGAAAATATATCAAATAATACTATAAACTTCATAAATTTAACTGTCATTAAAATCTAGAGGTAGTATTATCATTAAATATTAGTAAATTATATATAGCTATTGCACATAGTTATACTTTTATCGTGACTAGTGGCGTAAATGCTTAAAGTGATAAACTTTGTAAATGATTAACGTGTCTACTCAATCATTACCATATTAATATTACAATATTATATTTAAATATTAATTTTTAATTTTAAAGTGAATTATTATTATTCAAAAATGGCAAACGTTAAATGGAATTGTTCCATAGACATAAGATTTTTCACTTGATCCCAAAGATGAATGATAAAATTACTCAGACGATAACAAAAAGTTTTACTACTACAATTCAAACTTCAACTACTAGTACTGTATTCCAAACACAACAACAACCTAAAAATTACAATTTTAAAAGATCATTAATCAGAAAAATTCTAACTGCCCCGAAGTTGGAGTAGCTGAAGTTTAAAGCAGAAGTATAAATTACCTAAAGTTTGTGTTTTATCAATAGTATGATAAGTATGTATCTTCAATTCACTTCAGTCTCACTCTAATCATCCTAGCTTAATCACTGTCAATACCGGAATATCAGAATTAGATTTATGATCTGCCACCGGGTGGGTTGTGCACTCTGGTTGATGGCTTGTTGCTGGAGTCCCCAGTTGATCCTGAACTTGCTTACCATCCAGCTGCGACGTTGTCCTGGTTGGTGTTCACTTGAGCTCTGCCTTGGGGTTTTCGTGAGGTGACTGAGCTTGAGTCATCGATACCCCAACCTAAGCTGAAGCTGCTTTGACCTCCTGGAGCTTGAAAAACTTTCACTGAGGCGTTGTCAAAAATTAAAAGGATTTCCTTATGCGGCATATAATAAATTCTAGTGAATTTTTAAACTTAAATTTTTGTCCTTCTTGTCCGAATAAAAAAGATGATTCTTGTTGGTTTCTCACCTTCACTTTAATATATTAAATAATATTGCTACTTTAGCAATTAAAATTATGTTGAAAACCCCTTAATTCTAACTCATTTATAAAATATCTAACTTGTGGCTCCTCTTGGACTTGAGCTTGCACATTGGCTTGAGTCTTGTTTCTAGGCTGCTCTTGCTTCTCTTCGGCTCCCCATTAGAAACTGAAAGTGTTCTGGCCGCCTGGGGCTTGGTGTAGCTTGAATGATGGTTGATCCTTTCTGAAATCCATTAGAAAATATAGTATGAATTTAAAGGGTATGATTATAACTTTTAATTTTCTTATAGAATTTGCTAAAAATATTTAGAAAAAATTATATAGAGTAAGAATATAGAAATTTTATTTAAATAATTAAAAAATCACATAAATTAATTCTTTTTATCAAATTTAACTTCAGAATAAATGCCTAATTAAATAAATTTATGCATATTTGTAATATAGAAGAAAAAAAATATTTTATTAAAATTTGTGTTTAAATTGTGAAACTTAACAAAGAAAATATAAAAAGGATTATTTTTTCTATTATTTTAGAATAAATTAAATTATATTTATTATATATTTCCCTTTGAAAGAATTATTAATAATTTAAATTATAATTTCAAATTCATTCATAATCTTTTATAGCTCACAAGATATCCAATCTTACTAATTCTATTTAATCAATTTATTAATAATTAAAAATGTTTGCCGATGTTCTATGATCAAGTTAATGAGTTACTTATTATCTTTAATAAAAATTTATTAATTATAAAATGATTCTATAAACAAGTATATCTAAAATAATAGTTCTTTTATTCTTATTTTTTAAATAAAGATTATTGATAAAACTAATTTAATTTGGGGTCTTGGGGCATCATTAAATAAAAATATATAATGAAAATAATTTAAAGCAGAAATTTAAGTTTGTAGTTCTTTTTTTTATTTTAATTTAATATCGGAAGAAATTTACTAACTAAATTTATCAATTACGTTAACAAGTATCCATATCTAGAAAAATATATAATTTATTTAGTAAATTAATAAATTATTAATAATTTTAATCTAAAAATGAAAGGAGAATAATTAACTAAATTGTTTCTTGCTTTGATTGCCATTTTCGCTTTTACTTGCAATAGTTCCAAGATTACCTTTACTATTGGGCATATGTAAACAAAATGTTTCAAAGATGACTTTGCCAAGGGTTAAGTAAGTGGAAAATTTATATAATTAAATTAACAAAAATGTGCAATTATACTTCTTAAGAATAGTTAAACTTATAATTATCAAGATATACTTTTATCTTCTACCACAAGAAACTTTGAATAAAAAGTATGAAAAAAAAGATTTCTAAATCTATTTTATATCTAAATAATCGTCGTTTTCTAAAAGTTTTTGCCTATCTAAATTCACTATTGTTAATAATTGAGTTTTTGAATCTTAACTATATTTTCTCAATATAGGTAATGGACATGTTCCTTGAGTTATTCTCGAACATTGACGTGAAATACATTAAAACTTCAAAATAAGGCATTTAAGTGAGTGTTTTCGATCCCTCAGGCAAACTGGTTGAGACGTACTAGTTATTGCAGGAGACGCACAAGGGGTTTTAGAATATTATTCAGACTAATGGAGTGCATAGAATATGCATTCATGGATCCAGAGATATATTCAATAAAGATGCAAACATCAAGTAAACTACACTGAGTTATTATTTACTAAATATATTTTGATATATTTTAGATAGTAATAACTTATAATTAAGATAAATAGGCATAAAAATTAAAGAAACAGTTTTTTTGTATGATTTACGAGATGAGCATATAAATTGAAGGAACTCATGTTCATTCCGATACAGATGAGCACGCTTAACAATAATGTCTACTCATATTTTTTTAGGGTCCTTTTACTCAAAAAAGAGCATATATTTATCATAAATAATCAAGTTTCGCAGCTGATTCATTATTCACACGTGAACACATCGACAAATTTGACATTGAAATAGAATTATAATTGAAGAAGGCAGAGACTATAGTGTAAGATCAACGCAGATAGAGGGAGAGACAGTTGGAACATTAAAACGAATATGAACGTTTCTTTTCTAATTTTGTCTTGATAATTTATTATAACAAGTATAGGAATTAATGGGGGGAGGAAGTTTCCTGCCAAGTAAATATTTTTAATATAATTTTTATTAATTAAATATAAAATGTTTTAATTCATAATTTTTACCTCATTAAATGGATAGAGGATAAGTTAAACATACATTTAGAGTTGAAAAAATAAATTGCAATTATATCTAATATATAATTTTAGATATAGTATGATATTTTATTGTAATTTTTACTAAAGATTTAGAAAAATTAATATGAAATAATAAAATATAATTTTGAAAATATCGGTTGATATGTAGTAGATCTTGTAAAACTTCATGAGTGGTAGAATAAATTCCTTGAATCACAAGTTAGTCAAAATCATCAAAAATATTTATAGTAGTCCAAAATTATAATTGAAAAAAAAGTAAAATAAAAAAAATAAAATTTTCTTGACAGGAAACTTCACTAAAATTAAAATTTTATCATAAACCTTGACAGGAAACTTCCTCCCCCCTGAATTAATTAATAAAGATTATTTATATGTAAAGATTGATTATCTAGAAAATGTAATAATTATATATTAATAAATAAATTATGATCGTATCAGTATAGATATCAGTAATTGTAATAACTGTTATTTGGTAAATCATTAGCTTAAAGAACTTCTTCGTTTAAAAGAACATTTTCTGAGTTTATCATAAAAATCAAGAAAAAGTTAACAATTGTCCAAAAGATATATAGCTAATTAAATTTAGGGAGATAAAGAACAGTTTTATGTAAATTTATGATTATACCAAAATTCCCTAAGCATACTCTTATCTTTTTATAAATAAAATTTATAGTACATAAATTTGCGATAAAAGATGAAAAATTATGGGTTTACCATCACATATATTAGTTAAGTTTTTTCTAAATACAAAAGGAATATTTATTGATGAGAATAATTTTTAGAAAGGAAGTATTCTAAAAGAATTTTTGATAATTAATTAAAATAAGAAAATTTTAAATCTCTAGATTTCAAAGTGAAAATTGCTTGGTACACACCCATCCCACAAAACGATCCCCCTAGTAATATTAATTTTCTATTAACACCCTCAAAGGTTCAAGAGCTGCTCACTCATGCGACAAAGTTAATAATAACTTGTACATTTTTGGAGGATGGAACGGCAAGAATGCTTTGAATGATCTTTATGTTCTGGACATAGATAAATATATATGGTCAGCTAAAAATTACATTAAAAAGCAGAAGTTAAACTTTCCATTGATTTTGCAATAATTCTGATAGAAACTTGCATTTCAAAGCATTAAAAATTTTATCTAACGAATTTACTAAATTTAATTTTAGGAGCTGACTCTGAAACTTTTGGTCCTACCCCAGCATGCAGAAATAATCACACAACCGCTGTTTATGGAGACAAAATTTACTTACCACGGAGGTCATGACGGGAATTAATGGCTTGATGATCTTTACATTCTCAACACCTCTTCTATGGTTTGGTAAAAGCCAAAAGTCTCAGGATAGGTAAGAATTTACAATTTATTGTCTAACTCTATTCTAGAAACCTTCAGCCAGAGCATGTCACATAATGTCAAGAGTTGGCAGAAAACTCTACATGTTTGGGGGTTATGACGGAGGCAAATGCTTTAATGATATTGATATTTTGGATTTGGACACAGTAACATGGATCAAACCTCCAATTTAAGGTATGCAACCAATGGCAAGAAATGCACATATTATGACTGTTCTTGGCACTAAGCTCTACCTTTTTGGTGGGCACTCAGGCAACAAGCATCTTAAGGATTGTCACATTTTTGATACTGAGACTCTCACATGGACAGAACCACTAATCTATGGAAGGCTTCTTAAGGGACTCAGAGGACACACTGCAAACTTGATCGGTAATAAAATCTATCTCTTTGGAGGTTATGATGGTAGAGGTAGATCCTTCAAGAAAATTATTCCATCTAATGATTTGTATGTTCTGAACACTGATACTATGAGATGGAGTCATCCTACAGAGAGTTAGAAGGTACCAGCTGAAAGATAGAGACATACCGCTTGTGTGATTGGCACAAAGCAACTTTTTATCTTTGGAGGGTTTGATGGTTACAAATGGCTGAATGATATATGCATTTTAGACATCGGTAAGCTTGAAGAAAATGAAATCAACAACGAAGCTGTAAACTCACTTATTCAGAACATGAGAAAGATAATAAACAATCCCACATTTGCTGATGTAGTTTTTGTTGTAGAAGGAAAGTAGATCTTTGCACATAAAGCTATCCTTTCTGCTCAATGTGAACATTTTAGAGCTATGTTTATGAATGGAATGAAAGAGACTAGTTAAGCTTAGATAGAGTGAAAGATTGGAATTATAACTCTTATTTATTCATGATGGAATACCTATACAGCGGTAGTATTTTGAATTTCAATAAATAGGTAGCTTTGGAATTGCTTGGCTTGGCCGAATCTTACATGTTGGAAGGTCTAAAGTACCTCTGTGAAAATACTTTAATGCACAATGTTGACAACGATAATGTTTGTGCTTTACTTATAGATGCCAATAAATACTCAGCTCATGAGCTTAAGAAATTCTGCCAGACTTACTTAATGAAAAACTTCAGCGAGGTCAGTTAAACAAAAGCATTTGAAGAATTGGAGTAAAACCCCATAGATCAATTAAGACATGAGAATTGGGGTTAAGAACAATTAAATTAAGAATTAATTATTATTGGTGTTTAATTATAATGTTTGGGCTAATTATTAAAACTATTGGCTTGATTAATTGTTTTTATAAAGTAATCCAATTAGGGTGTGTTAATTTGATTTTAGCCTAATTATTTATATTATTAGCCAATTATAATTAATTTTTAATCTAATTGTTCTTAACTTCTATCCTCGCTTCTTAATTGATCTATGGGGTTTTACTATCCCAGTTTACTAATGGAGTACTAACTTGTATTTACTAATGTGAATTCTAAAGAAATCGCATAGTGAACAGCTTGTGAAGTGTGACTTTGAAATATCAAAGTATCAACTATCTATCTTAAACATATAAGAAAAATGAGATTTAAGTACTAAGCATTAAGCACTGTGACAACTATGGTATGCTTCAAAGTGAGTCAAGTTTATCTAACTATAATGCTTTTAATTTATTAGCTTAAATTTAATAAAATTAAATTAAATCTTAAAACTAATTTCTAAGTCTCTTTATTCATATTATCTTCAATTGTGTGTATTTATCTCTAAAATTATTATTGCAATTATATAATATATATTATTTTTGCTATAATCTATAAATCTAGAGCGAATGTTTGTTTCATAATAGCTAAAGTATTGCAGCATCAATAGTATCTATTACCTACTATTGATTTATTTGTAATCATCTCCATAGTACCAACTCTACTTATGCATACTTTTTCAATAGTGTTTCTAGTCATTTATTTCTTCTTGCCAGCAAGAACAGCTAGTCCTTAATTTCTAGATGAGGTTGTAACAAACTTTTAAGATCCAACAAAACTGCCCTTTATTTAATTTTAATCTACTCCTTTCAGGTAGCAACTGACTAAATTTCGACCTCCGCCATTAGCTGTATTAATTAGAGTTAAATGATTGGTGCCGTTATCTTTTCTTGTATTATTGTTGTAAATCGCAGAGTACATATTTTATTTGCTATTAAGAGATTTTGATTGGATTGCACTTCCTATTGTTTGATTAAATTTGCCAGAAATATTTTTTGTGTGATTTCCAAAGCCTATCGAATCCATCAACCCTGAACCACGATTGTTTGAGATCAATGACCCACTTATATTTGAGCCTTGAGCCATAATTAGATTATTACTCTGCCCTTGAACCCCTACATAGAATGTTGAACCCAGCATGTGATTTCCCTCTATAGCTCCCATATATTTTTGTTTGTACCTTTTAGTGGATCTAATTGAAGCTGAAGTTTTGAATTAATTTCCATTTATGTTTCTAGACTTGCCTGAGGATATAATCAGCATGTTATTTTGAAGGGAGTAAGATCCAATATTTTATATAGCTAAACTATTATTGAAACTGAAACTATCTATGTTTGCACCTCCCACAAGGCCAGCTTTAGTATTAAGATTAATCATGCCTGGTTTATTCATAGTGTTTGACTTGTTTTACAAATTGTTGCTAAAAGAAATACTAGATTAAAATAAGCTTACTAGAATGAATTTGCCATGCTTTTGGTATTTCTCGATTGAGATGTAGCTGGAACTGGTCCCATGTTATAAACCTGCTAGCTCATGTTTGAAGTTTACATATTTTTAGATACTCCTCCTGTAATCATTACACCTGCTTTATTATCTCTGTTTGATCTCTAGGATGAACGACTATAAAAAAATTACATAAGATTATAAATGAGGTTAATTTACTTCTAATTGGACATTGTGATATTTGGACCTGCTGATATAATAGATTCATTGTAGCCCAGCTAAGCTATTAGTTTTTATATGTTTTATTATGTCTGATTCATAGTCTGCTTCTCACCGCTGCTCATTCACAATTTAATTTATAGATTAAAATATTTTTATTTTCAATTTTTTCATCCTGCATCAATTTAGCGATAATTTCATATTTATGAATTATTTCTTATTGTTTAGTAATTGATTTATTGTTGTTGTGTGGAGTCTTTCCTTGACTAATAATATATTATAGTTAACTTTCTAAGTTCAATTATTGCCCCTAAATCCCTCCATTCATCATCATCTACTATTATTACAACTGCATCTGTTACAACTATTGTTACTGCAAATTGTAGTTAATGTCACCCTCTTTAACTTAAATTAAATAAGCATAAATTTATGTGATAGAAATGCAGCTACATTTTGAAAGAAAATTTATGAATTTTATATATTTATATAATACATTTTGATTTTGCAACTTATTTAGTAATTTTCTGAGAATTAGTAACCATCATTTAATATGCAGCATTTTACTAGTGGATCCCTGAGGATGTTTTGTCATCAGACTTGCTTCTCAACTTCTACGCATTAATCTACTGTTGATAAGTTTGTTAATGAATTTATTATTAATATTATTGCTCCTGCTATTGTTAGTTCTGATTATTCTGTGACTAATTATTATTGTCATCATGTCTTTATAGGGAGCCATTTGAAATGTGTTGATGGTGCTGAGTATACAATTACTATTATTATTGATCTTGCTAATATAATTATTGCTGTTTATTTATGCCTGTAACTCCTCCTTGATCGTTTTATGAAACATAATCCACTGCTCTCTCAGGAATTGGATTTGTTTTAGTGTATGCCATTTATTATTAAGTAACTTCAAATTTTAAAATTACAATTCATAAATGCCAAATCATAACAATGTTAAATTTCTTAAAAATCAAACTTACTGGTTGTATCCGAGAGATTTTCGGTCCTTAACATGAGTTGAGGCCACATTTGTGAATCCCTTTAATAAAGCTTACTTTTCCTTCTGCAATAAATATACTTGGGCGTGAGCTATGATTGGGTCTATAGCAAACGTCGCCTATGCTTGCTGCTCTATAACATCACTTAAGTTTTATATCGATTTTCATTATGATATTTATCTAATTTGTATATTATGAAATTTATCATCTTTAAATTATATTGTTAAGATATGTAATAATCAAATTTTCTTTCCAAACATATATCTTTATTTAATAAAATTATTATATAAATCACTATTATTATTACACTTGGTTGCTTCATAATATATTCAATCTTCGCCAATATTTTATTTAATCTGCGACTGAGATCGTTTACATCAAAGTGTGCTCCGTTCTCTGGATCAGTGTACTTCTGCCCCTGATCGTCTTCATAATAAATACCCTTGTAGTTTATCAGATCTTACAGTGCATCTCCCATGATTGTTAGAATTATTATAAGTTTGTTGTTATATCTTAAATCAAAAATTATAATTAAAATTTATCTTCTTAATACAATCATTTGCGATTTACAATATCATTAAAAAAACATATAATATCAAATTAAAATGAAACATATTACAATTTATTTAAAATGTAAAATATTAAAAATATTATTAAAACTGCAAATCTTTACTTTTTTAAATGCTTTACGACATGAAAATTAGGTATAATAAATAAATTTATTATAAATTATACTGTTTAAGCACTTTTTTCTTTCCCACTTTAGATTTATGATATATTGGTTTATCAAAATATGATGTATTTCAATTAAATACCAAAAATAAAAAAATAATTGCATAAAATAAATCATAATATCGCATAAAAGATAAATGAATTTTTTAATTATGAAAATAATATTACCTAAAATAATAATTATTTATTTATTTTTTGCCTGTTTAATTGTCAATTTTGATAGTCATCCACTATTGTTCTATTATTATTAAAACTATATTTAAATTTAGACCCATTATTATTGTTGATATATTTCTACTTATTATTAAATATATTCTCATTTATATTTAACACTCCAAAATT